>PNEQ01074021.1:0-22829 GCA_003012365.1 Medauroidea extradentata
TGATTCCTGAACTAAGGTTACGGCCTACTCCTCTCCCAGCTCCTGTCATTGTACCAAGTTGTGTCACCTTCTCTAATGACATCGCTGTCGACGAGGCGTAAATCCAACTTAAAATTCCTTACATTTTCTCATCTGTAATTACTTGGAAGTGACTAAAGCGATTGGAAGGAAATAAATAGCAATTTGTTATTTATAAGGCAGTACAATTTCTAGTTATCTGAGTTGTTGACTATATTTATAAAATGCTATCTCCTGGTAAGCCGTAAATATGTTACAATAATCACAGAGGCATTGAAAAGTAGACGCACCCAACTAACTTACAAGTATATACTTGTGAGTAAGGTGGCAGAAATAATCCCATCCTGACGTGTATAATATACACGTCAGGATGGGATATTCAGGGACCCTCTTACATATTATGTAAGAGGGTGCTGAATTGCTGACCCAGCAGAATTTTTGCGTGCAAAGGTAGTTGCAGGAAATATTACATTTATTCGCAAGTATCACTTCTTGAATCCGTCAGATCCTGGCTACATAACATAAAATAGAAATCGTTTTAAATTATCTAGTTTTGCGAACCGTCTACTTACAAGAACATATAATTACTGAGAAATCCTTGATGGGCATGAAACCAGGGCGCTACGACCCCGGAGACATAAAGATACGAGACGCGTTTTGCTTTCACATCATTAATGTTGCTAATTGGTTAATTTTTAATTTGACTCTATGAGCTACATTTTTTGTGTAGAACGTGTATGTGGTAATTCATTTCCATTTATTAATTTCTGAACTATCGTAGAATGTGTAATGTCCCTGTTGCGTGGTTAAATTAAAAAAATATATTAGTGGTTGTTTTAACATAACACAACAATTTTAGCCTCTTAGAACACACTATTTTATTTGAATAATTGTCAATCTATATTTCTTGTGTGACTATTATTTAATTTCCCGCAACACTATGGTTTGGAATGTTTAATTAAAACGGATTCGCCAAGCCAGCTGGATGTCCTTGGGCAAGATGGTGACCCTCTTTGCGTGAATGGCACACAGACTGGTGTCCTCAAACAGTCCCACCAGGTAGCCTCGCTTGCCTCTTGCAGTGCCATCACCACCGAGCTCTGGAAACTAAGGTCAGTCTTGAAGTCCTGGGCGATTTCTCTCACCAAGCGCTGGAAAGGCAGCTTGCGGATGAGCAGCTCGGTGCTCTTCTGGTATCGCCTGATTTCTCTCAGGGCGATGCAGTGTTTCTTAAATCAACGTTACAAATCAATTCAAAGGAAAAATTGATATCTGAAAAAATATAATTATATGATGCACTGAAAGAAATTTAAAAAACATATTGTTGGAAAACCAATTAAATTGCCATGTTGAAGATCCTTAAAATGATTGGTTATAATATTTACAACTATTATGCTATGTTGTAAAGCCAAAATATTCTGTCAAATAATTAGGCCATCTTGTTTATGTTATTTAACATACTATAGTTATGAGAAATATTCGTTAAAAGCAGACTTATGAAAGGTAGAACTAAAATAATTTTACCTTAATATCAATCACATTTACAATATGGCAATACGTGTGTGATTAAGTCATGAAATCCTACTTAAGTTATTTTGTTATTTTTTCAGGCTCCATTTTGCAATGCATGTGCACTCTGTACGACATTTGAGTTATGTGTTTTTTTGTAACTTTTATTTTTCTATGAAGGTAAAGGAATACTAGTAATATGTATATTCTTGTTTATTGGGAATGTCTCTTCAATATCAAAAGTAGTCACAGGTAATCCAAGATAATCGCGTGGTTGCGGTTTGTTTCTGCGTAGCATGAAGCACCAAACTCAAAGTGGATCCTTTGGAGGAGTAGCAGGTAAATGTAATCCGCCTCAATCCAGTGTGGTTTGTGCGTTTGAGATCGGCGTTTGAGGGATTACCTATCTGCAATATCACATGGCTCAATATAGGGTTTAGCTCAGTAACACGAATACAAAGCAATAAAACTGCATAGGCTAAAAAATACGTTCAAATAATTATTTATTCGTGCTGTAATAAACTCATAGTTTACGGCTTTGACAATATCTAAATTACCATAAAATATTATATTTGTACGAATGTTATGACCCCTTATCCTAAGCATGTTTTGTTTGGTAATGAAATTTATCTGTATTTGCCTCGTAATTTCCTGAATATTGCAAAAGATTTATGAAATCTTCGGTACACACCTACTCATAGACACAAGAGATAAATATGAAACGAAATTCCTAGTTACGACTGCGATGTACGTGTAAGTTATTATATGTTCAGCGTCTCTTCCAATTTAGGTAATATCATTTGGAATAACCGTCTCGGACAGAGGAAGGTGTAACGACATTGGTAAGCTAAAGCCATAGGTTATTACCTAGGTTACATTTCGAACGTATTGGTTATGAATTCATGAATATGGTTGACTTTAGAGCCTATAGTAACAAATAATCTTCTGTACAGCTGTTAGGTAACCTGACTTTTAGCACGAAAGCCAGCAATTAATATATCTAAACTTACGGCAATCGTAAACAGATCTTCAAGCACCAAGTTCATGAACTAGGAATTGTAGTTTACGACGCTACACGGCCGATGTACAACAGCTGTAACTCGAAACATAACGACTGCATACCAAATAAAAGTAATATACCGTACGACAATTGACAATGTTTTCTTTGTATCTCAAATAGTTTACCAACACAATGAGAGTGAGAAAATTAAACGTTAGTAAGTTTAATTTTCTTGGCTTTTGGGATTGAGCCGCGTCTTGTGTTGCTTCTTGGACAACGTTTCGGCAGATCTTGCAGCTGCCATCCTCAGGTCGACGCAGGATCGAAGAAAATTACGACAATGGCCGCGAAAACCTACAATCTTTGTTAGTAAGTTTACTTTAAACATAATCCGTGATTGTACAGAAAACATGAAAACATTTTACTACGCCTAGTATTTTATGGATACATAGTTTACAGAAAGTCCCATGTGCTCGCCCGTAAAGAGAAAATGGTGGGGTTAATGCCAACTGTGAAACGACAAAAATTTTAGTACCATAAAATAAAAATACTTTATTTCTTATTCTCTCTACATATTCACAGTGCCGTTTGCTCAATATGAAGTAATAGCCAAATTTTTTTGTAATAAAATTTATTAATATTTGTAATTGTTTTTCAGGGTAGCATCAGTCCCAGTACAATCCTGAGTGCGCACATTAAAATAACATCTCCGATTATTTCATAAGCAATTTCCAAGTACAATTTACAATCCCTGACGTAACATGCCCTGTAGGTGTAGTACGAGACACCACCGCGACAGGACCCTGTCTGCTAAAGTTGCCTGGTCGTTATACTCCTGAATACTGACATACAATTAGCTGCCGCGATTTATGTTCTTAGAAGGTGCACAGCAACGCCCGTGAAGTTCTTGCACTCTCTCGCATCATGAAGCGACTCTCCGTGTAGGAGGTTCTTCAGTGTTGACCCGGCCCTTCTTACGAGCGTCGGGGTCGCGTCAACTTTCCCGCTCCTCGGAAACACTCGGGCGCATTCGTTTATCCTCGGCGATTGACGTAACGGCAGCACTACATATATTAATTAATATCGTAGTTTCCTAACCTAACAAATCCATCATTCGATTCAGGCAACAGTATTTATTTACGTCTAAAACAAGCCAAAACAAAAGTAAACTAACCACATAATATAATAACTAATATAAACTTAGTCTCGCTGGGGAAGGGCGGGGGGTAATTGAGGGGAGGATGTGTGACTTAGTCACCGAGGATGCACGAATCACCTCGAGCATACCCGAAGAGCGAGAATGTTAACGCTACCCATGTGCTCGTACCCTTCTTTACGATTGTGTGTACCTACCTTTAACCAATATCTTTAACATCCACTCACAGTGTAGGCAGAAAATTTCGCAAGGCGAGACATGCCCCGTAGTGACCAACTTGACGGGGTTATGCATCAGTAGACTAAACGCCAATTGAAAGGTAACAGTAAAACATGCCATAACTTCTTCAGTTTTGAAAAGTCTTTCAAAACGTATTTTAGTTCCACAATGTCAATATACAGTATATAACAACAGGATGTAATTATTAAAATACTTTCTGAACGCCTCATTCAAAGCTGAAGAATATTTTATACGTATGTTATAAATTACACCTGGTCTAGTAATGCGTAACAACGTCCAATTATCTCTCGGATGCGGACTATGAAGCCTCCCCTTAAGGATTTTCAAGTGCAATAAAATCAAAATTCTTCTTAAATTGTGTTAGTTTTGTGAATTATATTTGTGAGTGCATTTTCATCTTACAAAACAATTTTAGCTTTGTCAGTTTTTCCGTAACGACACGTCAAAGTCAAAATTTGCTTGTTACACAACCAAGCAAATAGTGAAAACCAAGTGAACTACAGAAATAAAAAAATTCACCCTGAACTCGAATCGCATGAGCAATGCAATAAAATATTTATTAACCCACAACGTAATATTATTATTATTTTTTCAAACCGCACATTTTCACAAACAAAAAGTTACTTCACTGTGAATTATTCCCATTAAGTAAGTCAATTGGTTTTCACTATCTGTATAGCAGCTGAACAGTAGGTCTGCAAAGTTTTGATTTTGACGCGCCCGTTATGAGAAAACTATGCGAGCTAAAAATTCTTTCGTAAGAGTTAACGCACTCACAAGTTTCATATACCAAACAAACACTATTTCATATAAATATAAAATTATGATTTTATCACACTTTAACGCCCTTAACTCGTCTAGATCGGCGTAGGGGTGTCAAACGCGTCGTGGGAACATGCTGCGTTCTCACTCAACGTTACTCTGTGGCTCACTATGCTCATATGGTTAGTGAACTGCGTTAAATGCTAACGGGAAGATCTGTTAGACAATGGCGACACCACTATGTATCCTTCGTTGCCTTCGCTCAGTTCATTCGTGGTGATAAATTTTCCCTTTAAAAATTAGTAAAAACATTTATGCTCGTCACAAAGTTTCACTTCAACAGCAGAAGTAACTGGGTATTTCGCATGTAAGAAATCTTGGTTAGCAAGAGTTTTCCAAAAGTGAATCAAAACAACTTAATGAAAGTAAATAATTGTACGGTTTCTTAATTATTATGCAAACGAAGAAATTAATGCTTCGAGGTCACCATGCGACTTCATTGTTTTTCGTGCATCCAGTGGACTTTATAAGTACCACGGCACACACTGAAAATCAGCTACGTTTGTCCGTATTCGGACATGAGAGAAGGCCTGGGTGAAGGTTGGGCAGGCTGCGCGAGTAGCCAGACATGTCTGACACCTGTCCGGTTCAAAGAATGAATGAGGTGAGAGTGAGATGTGTGTGAAGAAGCGGGCGGAAAGATAGAGGTGGTGGAAATAGGCGTTCCCCGAGGAAACCCGCTGGCCAACAGCAATGTTCGCGACATTTCCCACATGCGAAAACCCAGTGACCGAACCCTCCGTTATCGCCTTGGTCCGAAGCGAGAGGTGTTACCACTCGACCACCTCAGCCCCTTTACAGCACAGACTATGGATTTCAAACACAAACTTCCTCGAAAAAGTACGTTTATTGTATGCATACCAGCACAATTAAGATGCCGTTATAGAGCACTCGCCTCGCATCAAGGCGATTCGGGTTCGATTCCCGGCAGGGTCAGTCTCCGGATATTCACAGGTAAGGATCGTGCCGGGTGATGCTGCAGGTCGGCAGATTTTATCGGGGGTTTCCCGTTTCCTCTGCCCCTGTCATATCGGCGTTGCTCTATGCACCATGTCACCACTTAGCAGCGCTAAAGACCTAGATGTTAAGTGCTGAACTAAATATCTTCACTTCGGTTCCAATTAGATGTTACTACAAGTTTTAACTAGTTACTTGCTTCCTCACAGTTTCGGACACACGTATTTTGCAATCCATCAGTAACTAGGTAAGTTTTAAACACGGTTCGTACGATCGCAGACCGTGGCAAGGAAGTATACACGAAGTTAGCACCAAGACGAAGTTGAAGTCGCGACGACGAGACAAGGCCCTGAGGGCGACCCTGAACTTCCAGCATCACTCACGACGCACGGGCCCCAAGTCTACGCACGCATCACACGAGCGCGTCCCTGGATCTGCATAATGGGTTTCAATTTCCTGCCGTCGCGATCTCAGAGCCAAGATTGCCCGGCGGGGCATTCACGGGTCGATAAAGATCGCGCGCGAGTCGGAAATCGCGAAATTCGAGGGGGGCGCACGCGTGCACCGGGCGGGCGTCAACCCCCGATTATCCCGCCAACCATAACTCGAATTTCTGGTACCCATCTGACTCCAGCCAGTCCTCTCGTCGGGGCACATCTTCCACGTAGGTTAATGGCACCGAAGTGCGCCACGGGTATTAAAAAAGAGGCATTTTTTTATAGCGATGCAGTTAATATTCTCGACGTGTGCAGTGCCCCCACCCTCTTTAACAGCCCCCCCCCCCCATGGCGCTTCCCAGTGGGTCCACCCCTTCAACCTAACGTCATAACCCTCCCCTCTCGCAGTAATATCCTCTGCTGTCACAATAGCAGTAGCCATGGCGATGGGCATTAGCCCCTGCTGGACAGCGCAGCGAGCAGATCAAAATCTCTTGACGGCAGGCAGGAAATTAGCTGAACCCTCTCCCCTCCAACCACGTGCTAGACCCCCTCTCCCCTTCATAACACACCCGACTCCTCCTACAACCACGTCGCTTGCTGACCCTTCCCTAGCCGGCGCCATTCCTATTGAGATGCAGCGCTCATTCGCAGGGACGCTTGGACGAGCAGGGGTAAGTTTAGACGGGGATTACAGAGCGAAACACGCCCCAGGCTAGGAAAAGAACAATATTACTGCTGGGAAATACCTTAACGAGCCGGAATGTTTTTGTGCGCATGTGAAGATTTCAGACTTGTTTCTAACGCATGGTCGTGCAGCACGCATAGTCTCGCATTTCTACGGCACGTTACAATCGTTATGCAAGATGCGGCAACATAACTTCCTGTTTCGAAACGCACGACATTCAGGCTGTAGATGTCTTAGCGGGGCGTGAATGGTCTTATTCGAGAGGTGTGGGTGTAAAGTTTGGTTCCCCAACTCTGACAATCGCCATCGTGCGTTGGAACAGCGGGAAACGTGTATGGACATGTTGGAGGAACTATTTTTTTCTCCGTGGCTTGATGAAGTGGACTTGGGAACATTTGGTTCCAAGAAGACGGAGCAACGGCCCACACTTCAGGGGCATCTATGGATGTTTTGAGGGAACACTTCCCGGAGCACCTCATCTAAATGAGTGACGATTTGAAGTGGCCAGCCCGCTCCCCCGATTTGGCCCCTTGAGATTTTTTTTTTTTAAGATTTGATATCACGCGTTTATGTCAACCGTCCAAGGACCCTACCCGTCCTGAAGGCCAACATCCGGGCAGAACTTACAAACTTACCCACTGCTATGCTGGTAAGTGTCATGAGAAACACTATAAATCGGGCGAATGGCCAATTGGGGGCGTTACCTACCTGATATGATTTTAAAAACTGTGTAAAACCAAACTTCTGATATGTATCTACATTATAAAGTTAAAATAGAAACTTTCTGGTTCACATAATGGGTTTTATTGTCGTTTTAAGAAAGGAAGTTATGTTGCCGCACTCTATATTAAAGATATTCAAAATTATGTTTTTCGAGGGTTTCGAAGTAAAAATACCAAAGTCAATTTTCCTCCAAAATTGAGATATTGCAGTCAAGTACTGCAAATATTACTCATAACAATGGCCGATGGTTACTTTACCCTAATGAAATTTTGGTTAAGTTTTTTTTTTTTTTAGTTTCCGAAAGTTACTATTAACTTGGGTAGTTTTACTTATAAACCCTCGTTTTGTTCGAAATAATGTCAGTTTAAATAGCGTTTCTGTTGACTACACTATCCTTCCAATTAAAATTTTAGCAAGTGTAGTATTCACATAACGGCTTGTCAAAATCTTATATAATTTTGCAGTATGCACCTTAAAAAATATATCTACTGAAATGAAAAAATTTATACTGACATATTGTATCGATAACTATACACAAATTGTTATTGAACTATTTAACAATGAATTTCGTAATTTTAAATAATTTATGAATATAAAGTGTTTAACATCAACATTAGCGGCATGTTTGGTTATATTTTGGACCTATGTTCACATAATATTTTTTGTTTCTCTACACGTGATGATTGTTTCCCTAGAATATTGACATGGCATTTTGCAACATTCTGTATAAACCTAAAGTCATAATCATCACAGTATGTGTTTTACCATTCATTAAAAAAACCTACTACAAAATTACTTGCATGGGAAGTTTACCGGAATTAGGTAGTCATCTAGATATGCTACCATGTTTAGTTAATTACGTAATGATATTCTTCTAACAAAAAACATCCGGAATACTGACAAGATTCTTTGTAAATGCATCAGAATCCTTTATCACGCACAAGGCTTTCTATTTGAATATACATTCATATACTTTTTGTTAGGTTGAAAATCGATTTAGAATTGTATTATATCTCTGCGTCGACAGACAGTAATACCACTTGACACATCTGTGGATGCTAAAAAAAGGCATGTAAAGTGTTTAACTCCAAACGGTTGAAAGAGTAACACATGAAATGTCGAATTAAAATGTGTTATTCATCTTTGTGACACTTCATGTTTAAAACTAGATTACTCTCTCTCTCTCTCTCTCTCTCTCTCTCTCTGCAGAGTCGTTATCAAACTCAATTTACAAACAAAAACGCAGAATTGGTTCGGTTAGTATCTTAATAGAAATTGTTTGACCAATGGGGCTCGAAATAAATATTTATTATTTTATTTTGATTTACTGACTGCAGGTAACTTTTTAATCGTGTTGTCCATCTGCGCGTATTACGCCATAAGGGCTATTTCCCTTCTCATACATTTAAGTCCGAAAGTTACATATATTTTGAATCATTTTGTGTTATTTCAAATGCTATATGTGGTTTTGGAAATATTGTAAAGTGCAGAATTATATCCTTTCCAGTGCTCGTGGATGATGTTACTAAAATTCAAACTAAGGTATCTAAATTTTATCTTTTTCTCGACGGGAACATATTCGTAGAATAAAATAAATTTAAACAAAATAATTCCAAAAATTCAATTATAAAGCGTCTTTGTAATTTAAATGTTGGTTTAGGTGATTCAAGTGCTACAGCACTAAATGAATACAATTTTTCTCACGCTAATTTAATCACCATATACTATTTTTATTCCTTATTGATAAAATGCAAGACTTTGAAACGGAAAAAGTATTATATCCACTGGCCGTAATTTAATGTAGGTTAGATCCTTATAAGCCTACAGTTACTTGCAGGATTTATTTAATTTAAGACGATTATGATATTTACAAAGACAACGGTATTTTTTATTTTTTTTTGTCTTCACGGATCGGTGTCTCGAGAAAAGTAAAATTTTATCAACGACGGGGAAAAAGCATATATCACGTTTCTGTATAAAATTACTATTAAAACATGTTTTATATAAAATATAATCGTTACCATAGGCCCTGCGAAGAAAAAATAAATTTAACGTAGTAAACGGAGCATTAAATATTACACCATAATACGACTACCACTGTAGGTCCCTTAAAACAGTATTTTTAAGAACATTATCAGAAGGTAACTGTTAAGGGGGCTCCGTAGATAGTCTGCATTTGTGTGTTTGAGGCAGGAGCGATAAGAGTGACATTGACCGACGTATGTAATACATTATCGCCTCTCCGCGCAAGCCACTCAGCTGGCGTACAGTGCTTTACTGTTATCATTTTTCTAATGAGGCTTTAAGCGGTGACCAAATTATTTTATCTGTGAGCAGCCTAGTTAAAAGTCTAACTCTTGTTCCTATAGATATGTTTTTCAAATCCCATTGTTATTTATACAAACACGGCAGTCTCGAAAAGCCATTTCTGGACGTTTTGAGGGACCCGAAAATTATGTTCCAAATAAACGTGCTGAATTTTTGAAACTATAGCGACATAGTTTGAAGTGTGTGTTCTTTCCGTATATGCACATAATGTTATGCTTGTTAAATAGTTTCGTCGGAAAAAGAATAGCCGTAACTCGTTGAAATGCATTTGAAGGGCAGGTAGGGAGGCCTGTTAAGGCCATGGTCTTTCATTTATTTCAAACAACTGCAAATAACTCGAATATTTTTTAACTAAATACTTTGAAAAATCTTAAACTATTTATAGTCATACGATACACAGTTTTTCCAGAAAAAAAATTTTAAAGTAATGTACTGCTTGCTAGCTAAAAATAGTTTTGCTTCATTTTGGCTTATTTTGGCCACAAAATATGTGATATTTCAGGGGCAAAAATCTAAAAATCTGTTTAGAGTACTGCAAAAGAAAAATTCATATACGAACGATGATATGTAAGTGTTTAAACTGTAAGAATGAATTATTGATGTATGTATTAATTTGCGTTAATTTTTTTTTTTAAACCACTGCAAAACTAAAGAGCTAGGCCTTATTACAACAGAACAGTATTTTATCCAGTGTTTTTTTAACTGTGAGTATAAATTCGAATGCTCTTTACATGAGGAAGCTTTATCATATTACTTTATTGCGACAAGTTTAAATTTGAATCGACAATTTTAATAACGGTCATTTTAAATGTTCTGAAAGGGGTAAGGGTTGGACAGAAATATCGAAGTAGTTCCGTCAGCGTGATCGATTAGTGTCTTGGTATAAGCTGACATTTCGAATGCAAATGACTGTTTGGAAAAAAATTAATCAAGTTATATTATTAATGCAAATGAAATAAACTACACAAAACACGAAATGAGTTTTAGATCCCTTGAATAAATATTCGCAGGCATTTCTTCTGTGGCGGTAATCTCCCGCCAAGCTCTGTTGTGTTGATGGATGAGGATGAAGCATATCGATCTGTGAGCTGGCTCGTGTATTCAACTCTACTCTTTACAAAGTTCCCCGGAAGATTAATTTCGTTAGACATTATGAGCCCGCCACACAAAAAACATAGAGTTTAACTGTAGCAATTCAGTAGGAATAATAAACGCTCTTAGAACTGATATTAAAACTTTGCTAGTAAACATATTTACTTCATATGAGGTTCTTCTGCAGAACAACTATTGGTTAAAAACAAACATTTTCGGTTCAACGAGCATATATATATATATATATATATATATATATATATATATATATATATATATATATATATATATATATATATATGTGTGTGTGTGTGTGTGTGTGTGTGTGTGTGTGTGTGTGTGTGTGTGTGTGTGTGTGTGTCTGTGGCTGTGTGTGAAATTAATTTTACTTTGGTAAAATGTTAACATTTTTGTTATTATTATGGAGCAATTAATTTTCTACCTAAGGAGATTTTCTTGTTTTTTTTTTTAAATTAAAATAAGGAGGTAAATAACGAAACGAGTAACAGCATATAATTTCGTTCATATATTGATATTGTAACATATCATTTATATATACATATACATGCAAGCGAAAGATCAATTTTGACGTATATGGGTGTCTATAAAATTGAAGAAGTTTAAGTTAAATAATGTAATATTTATTATAGTATTCCACAAAGGGCTCACTGTCTTATATATATATATATATATATATATATATATATATATATATATATATATATATATATATATATATATATATATATATATATATATATATATATATATAGAGGTGTGTGTGTGTGTTTGTGTATGTGTGGGCATGCATGCATGTGAAAGATCAATTTTGACGTATATGTTATGTGTAAAATTGAAGAATTTTAAGTTAAACAATGTAATTTTTATTATACTATTCCACATATGTAGGCTATACAATTGCATACACCCCTGCACATAATTTTTTTTAGAGGTTTGACTTACCTCAATAGTACACATACATTCTTCTTTGTCAAATTATTTTTCATTGCGATAGTTAATTTTCTAGCTTGTTATCGCCACTGATCTTTCCTTATGTGTTATTAAGAAATTATTGCTAGTACAAGTGGTGTAATAATGCTAACCGTGAAAAGTATAACGTTCTCTATACATTCGTCAGTCTCAAAACCCTATACCAAATCTGTTATTCATATTGTAGCAAATGATTTCACTAATGCAACGTAAGTGGGTGTTACGTCTCGTCGACAGCGAGATCATTACAGACTATGACACATATCTTATTCACTCGTACAAAATTAGCAATAACTCCTTGTAAGAATAAACAAGTTATTAATTGCTGAATGTGTTAATGTTATGTACTTGTTATCAATATTGTCTGTAATAAGTAGGCTTCTTTTATTAATAACACTATGATATAGAATTAAATTATTTTATAATAATTCATATATTTGTATACAATCTAAAAAAAAAACTTTTAGGCCAAAGTAAGTCTGACTATTATTAAAAATACTTACGTTATTTAACTAATATATTACATATTTAGTTTCTTTAGTGACTTTTTATTTAACGTGAAATAGTGGTTTTGAAATATGATGCTCACAAGAAATAATCATTATGTTTGTGAGACGGAGTGGATAATAAAACTTGTTAAAATAAAATAACTAACATATCGCACACAAGTAATTATGAGTAAATGAGCTAACAAATACGCGAAGCGGAATCTATGTCACTAAGATCGGCCAGGAGATGTCAGAATCACAATGGCGCTACAGAAGAGACGCGAATAACGAAAGCGAGTCAGCCAATCAGGGTCGAGGATTCTGTGGAGTGAGCACGTCTCCCTGCCTCGACGCTGATTGGCCGACTATCGTTTGTTATTCGCACCGCGCCCTTCGCTACGTGTCCTTCACGCTATTGTGATTCCCGCATTATGAAGAAGTTGGGTATGTAAAGTTACGCGCAAACATGCCGTGAACATGTTTCCAATAATGACTGCCACAAAGTGTTATTTTCTTTGCAGGTATTTCATAAGGTGCTATAATTCGGAGCATCGTGCCATGATTGTGGAATCGCGTAACTCTATTGTGGTCATTTTGAGACTAACTTCAGTGGGAATATAGTGCGTTGACGCGCATTTACACCTACAAATTTCACTCTCTCTCTCTCTCTCAATTCCTCTCTCACACATAAATATCTAGAAAAATAAAGAGAAAAAAGAAAAGAAAACAATGCATTTATTTAAAATTTCAAATTTCGTTAAAATACAATGAAAAGAAATGGCTGTGCACTTCAGAATAAACAAGTTTTGTTTATTAATAAACAGGCAACAATCTTATGTTCAAAACAATTAAAAAACAAACACACAGCATAAAAGCAGGTATTTTGGGACAACCCCTACATACTGTGTTGATACCTTCATATGCAATCGATCGTTGCTTCCCTAACTAGAGTATTATGCTAGATTCTTCACATTACACTATTACTTTCTAACAACACTGGGAAAAATTCAAGTGGAGCACACAAAAAGACAATCAGGGTCTTTCCATATAGTTAAGCAGGTAACAATTGAAGAGTTATATAATTTACGGATTTTCAGTAATCCGTACATTTTAAGGAAAACTACGCAGTTTTATTTATTCAGATGTGTATGTTATTTTAGAGTTAATTATAACTCTCAGTGCAACATCCTACGTTTTGATTATACTTATAAATATGTTACGTAATTTTAGCTGTATAGTAGTTTAATATTTTGGATATATATATATATATATATATATATATATATATATATATATATATATATATATATATATATATATATATATATATTTATATATATATAAAAAAAAATATATATATATATATATATATAAAAATGTTATGTTGGTTTATGTACACTTCAAAAACTCAAAAAAGTTCTGCACCGATCGAGCTGAAATTTTAGCATGATATATAATCCGCATCAAGGATTGTTTTTATCTAATTTGCGACAGCGAAAAAAAAAAGCGAGGAAATCACTCTCTGACAACTGCAATAGTAATGGCGCAGTCACATGAGAAACAATAATCGTTCCCGATTACATTGTTCATTTACCAAAAAATTTGCATCTGATTCTGATTAATATACAATTATCTGAACTAAATATTCACTTAAATCAAGGAACTTTTGTGTGATCGTGTTGTGATCGAACTGCGCCTTTCACCAATTCGTAAGTAGAGGTTATATTCTATATGAAAGATGGACAGTTTTCGAGCTGCAGCTATGAGAATCACGAGAGATAGGAGAATATAAGAGCTGTGAGAGCCATAAGAAGTAATAATCTCATTCCTTTCTTCTGTTCCAGTGAAAACCGAAATTATGCCTCGCAGAAAGTATTCTTTGTTTTGTTTCTCATTTCGCAACCATTCAATCACAATGTGCCACAGCGAAGCGTGGCAGGGTACAGCTATAGAGAAATAAATATGAATTAAAAAAAGAAGTTCTGCAATTAAAGTACGCTTAGCGCAGTGGACTGGACAAATCTGTTTGTATTTGATGTTTTAAAGATAAACAGTGAATATAGTATCACCATCAATTAACACGTAACTTAAAGTTAGTTACTCTTTTCTATAGTACACGCAGGCGAAGCCGCAAAGGGACAGCTAGTTAAATATAAAATGGAATTACTAACAACTGATACAGGCAACGGCCTGACATCACCCTTCTAAATTTGTGTCAGCAATACCTGCAGATAATAAACTAAATGGTGAATAACAACAATTTAAATAAAATGCACAAAAGGAAATAAGCACCATAATAATATTAGTAGTGTTAATGGTATGATAATAATAATAGTAATAATAATAATAACAATAATAATAAAAGGAAATAATGACTTTGTCTTCACCCAGTGCACTTCCTTGGAAGCATAGGGCGAAGAGAGATAGCATGGAACGTAATGCCATGTTGTGTTTGGACATCAGTGGTGGCCTACGACCTGGTTCACTGTGCGCTGTTGCCACGTTACCGCTAACCCGCAGTGCCACTGCTGCTGTATCAAACATACACAACACTGCACACGTTACTTGCAGTTTTTACAATACTTATAAGTTAATGGTGTTTTTTCTGAATGTATTGATGATCGGTATTCTCACAAATATAGTACTTTTTGAAAGTGGGAAGAAAATCAATCCAAAAAATTGCATATGGTGATACATGCAGTTCATTAAGGTGTCTTGAATATACATAGTTCTTGCATATCTCTGTATTTCCTGGAACAGAATATTAGGGATAAGACTAATTACTAGACCATCAAAAACTTTTAAATTTCTTAATGTCTAACATTATCAGCTGTAGTGCACAGCTGTAGACATCAATTAATAAGTTTAATTAGTATTATCTAATGATATCTTAGATTTTTGCCCTTCTGCAAAACATGTTCATTAGTTTGCTTCTTGAAGTAAAGTAGAGTATGTTCCATGTAACTGTTAAGTAGCTGAACTTATTCAGCCAAGCTCTTTAGCAAATATCTTAAATTTTATATGTAAAATTTAAAGTTTTCGTTCTTTGCTTCATTAAACATTTTTAACATCACATATCTATAAAAATTAAAA
Source organism: Medauroidea extradentata (assembly GCA_003012365.1). Taxonomy (NCBI): domain Eukaryota; kingdom Metazoa; phylum Arthropoda; class Insecta; order Phasmatodea; family Phasmatidae; genus Medauroidea; species Medauroidea extradentata. Next base: position 15,542 of record PNEQ01074021.1, read on the forward strand.
GAGTTCAGTTGTGATTATAATTACAAAATAATTATGTATTGTCTTACCCACACAAAAACAATAAAGTATTTGAATTCTATACAGTACAAGTCCATTATAATTCATGTGGCTCTCAAGAGATATAATTCAGACCCATATTATAGATTTTGTGTGCCCTTCTAACAGTGACTCCCCACCCTTCCTCCTTCCACCTAATAGTAGTCAAATATGCCAGTGTTCATATGAGGCATAGCACTAATTTCTTAACACAGCATAGGTTTTATGTAAGGGTCATTCCATGCCACACATTCAGATATGTTGCCTCATGATTTTTAATTTTCTTGAAAATTTTGTAGTGTTTTCTTCCACCTTTCCTAAGTAAAACCTTAAATGTTTGGATTTTTACTACTAATACTTTGTTAAATAAAGCTATTTTTTGGAAAATATGGTTTAAAACTATAATTTTCGGGTATTTTCGAATTTGCCATAACATTTTATCACAAGAGCTATACACATTGTACTGGTATCATTGGAAAGCTCATTAAATGTATATTCTTTTGGCCTCCATATATAAGACATTTTTCCTTCTCTTCACCGCTTTGGGAACATATGAAATTAACTAATTAAACTTAAATTTTCTGTAAGTTGTAAGATAAAATATTTAATGAAGGACTTTGAGAAACAACTTCAGTTGTTTTTGTGTTATTCATTGCAGTAGTTTATTTGTGGGCCAGCAAAAACATCTTACTCTGCTCAGTCCTGCTCAGTCCTACACTGTAAAATAATTCTGGACTATCAAAAATTTTGAAAAAATTGTGTTTTCAGGGTAAAGAAGGTAATGTGGGACGAACTTTTAAAATCTAAGCTAATATTAATTACAAAGCTCTTCATATACTCTTAAAGAAAAATTAGTTTACTTTGTTACTTTGAGAGCCGTGTAAGTTACAGAGCCTAGAATATGATGCAATTCGAAAAACACTGATATGTTTATTGCTCAGTAAAAATAAATAATATGAAAATAAGTAATGAGTACCTGATTAAAATAGAGGTGCAAATTATTTATGCAGTTTGGTATGTTTGGATGTGTAAACATACATAAATTGGTTTGAATAGTTAGCCTGGCATGGGGCACTTCAAGCAGTGACCATACGTGAGCTTATCAGCTCTGCTTGCGTGCTTGCTAAGATGTGCATCTATCTGCTGATATGAGTTTGTTCACAGCCTTAGATGTTGAATTAATACCTAACAGTCATGCCAGTAGATAGCCTTAGCAAGTTAGGAATTGTCCTGTTGGTGGAAATAAAATTTTCTCAGTTCTTTGTAATTAGAGAATATAGTTTTCAAGTACTAGATATGTGACCTACAGGTTAGACAGTGATATTGACTCTTTTTGTCAAGTGATGTTCCTAATTTTGTATGATGATCTTGTTGGGAAAATATCCAAATATTTGTACAGACTTCTTACACATATTTCCTAGGTGATGAATTGGAACAGTCTCATGATTAGTTTGAATAAGAATGTGTTTTGGTAAATTAAGTTAATACAGTATCTTCAACACTTTGTGTCTCTACAGTTAGAGTACGGAAACTCTCAACTTACACCAGGCTTCCAATTAAAAAAAAAGTACCTATTTAGTTGTATCTGATAAACTACAAAAATCTTGCAATTTAGGAACACCTTTGCAAGATGAAGAGAAAAAGTTGAAATCTGTAAAGAAATCAAATGTAAACAGTATTTATCAACCAATAGATACTAACTTCTTGAATCAGTAACTTCACCTAAAGAATTTGTTGATAATTTAATGGGAAGTCTGAAAGAAATAAAACTCCATCATTGTATATCAAAACAACAATCTCGCTCTCTGAATCCACTTAAAGATAACCTCCAAGAAAATGAGTAGTTATATTATCATGGGTGACTTCTGAGAGAACTTAATGTTTGTAATGCAAGACGAGATCCAAAGTTACTACTGAATTAACTCTCATGGCACTCTTCACCTTTTTGTCCCTTACTGTAAGACTGGAGGTAAAAGTGAAAGGTATTAAGTGAGAAATGATTCATTAAAGCATAGCACTGTTGCCTTGTATTGATTTCAGAGGATTATCCTCTAGCGTGTAAAGTCATCAAACATTGGCATTGTTAAAATCTTTTACTTTTCAAATTGCTTTGTGGCACAATATATGCCCAAGAAATAACTTTTATCAATCACGACAACCATGAAATAGAGGTTGGTTTGAAAACAGAATAGCATTTCTTTGCTACTTCTCATGGCAGAGGTCCATGTGGTGGAGTTGGGGGCAAACTGAAGCGGTTGGAGACAAAAGAAAATCTGTAGCGTACAACTAATCCCATTGCAACACCCATAAAAATGTATGATTTTTGTAAATCAGACATCAAAATAATCACTTTTTTACTGCTCTGAAGTCACTAAATGATGCCAAAAAAATTCCTTCAGCCTTAATTTGACAATGCTTTTGCAGTTGAACAAACAAGATCCTTGCTCAGTTTTGTACCTATAAACAGTTTCAATGCTAAAGTTCTGAAGACATTCAAATTCACTGATTTTAATTTTGTGCCCATCAGTAAAGAAATTCCTTGTGTTGTTCCATAGGTAAATGGTTATGTGTGCTTTGTTTGCAATAACAATTTGAGGCTAGGCCTTGTGACAAAAGTTGCTGTGCATGGAACAAGAGCTACACATGCAATTCTTCCACACCCTATGGCCCAGGAACTTCTTAAAATCTTTCAACAAGTGACAGTGTGTAGAGGAAGTAGGAGAACATCCTCGGAATACTCTCCATACAAGAGATTACTACCACTTCAGAACACTCAACATCAGCGCAGAAATAAGCCTCAACCTATTTCAACATTTCTATATGCATCTTCTTCAATATTTTAAACAAGTACTCAATGTTTCAATTCACATTGCTTATGTTTACTGGGTGATAAATATTTTCAGCATTTTCAAATTTCAACATATACATTTTTTTTACCACTCTAAATAACAAAGCGAACAATTTTTTTCCTGAAAAGTGTATATGAGAAGGTTTATAATTCATATTAATTTAGATTTTTAAAGTTGGTCCAACGTTAACTCATTTACCCTTCTCCCCCCAACTTTTTTAATTTAGTATTTTCGTGAATTTTTTACTTTGTTGGACAGAGAGTAGCAAGGTGTTCTTGCTGCTACGTAGAGCAACTATAGTTCTTGCAAGAAAATGTTATAGCCAAACCAAAAATACCACAAAATGACAATTTTACACCATATGTAGTGGTACCTGCTTGGGTCATCTTCTTTTGTAGATAAAACTTTTTAATAAAAATAATACCTCAGCAGTAGCGTGCAGAAGTAGACGTTTTTGTCTCAGGGTAATGTGGGTGTCGTCACATGTGGTAGGTTAAACTCCTAATAATGTGGACTGCGTTTGCGGTGCTGAAGTCGGTTTGTTGTTACTTTTTTACGGTTTTTTCTCTTTCTGACAAAAATGAGATCGCATTCTGTGATGTCAGTACCCTCTTGATACAAGAAAGCACACACAGTCAGTATTTAAAACCATCCCCTTTATGCCTCTCCATGACACTCCTCTGGCAACATCCTACCATGCCTGTAGTTGCTAAAAACTAGGGCGAGCGGCAGTCTCTGCTGGGAGGTTCAACAAGATTGCCGTGCACAAGGGTGCTGACTTCTGGTGACGCACTTTTTATTTTAAAAAATTAAAGTAAAGGTATAAATTAATTTTGGATTTGAACTAAGTGATTCCTGGATACATAAACTAAATTGTAATTACAATATTTTACTTTAAAAAAACTAAAACATTTTAAAATTAAACAAAACTGGAAGCATGCCAATGGCGGACAGGAAGTCGGGGTGAGGTATGTATCCACGTCACATGGGTGCCGTGCCCAACACACATTCCTGAGGCATGGTCATCCCCTTGGCTTGGCGACGCTCTGTCGCGGCCCTACTCCCCAATTTGACAAAAACTGACCGAACATTACCAAAAGCAGAGTTACTGGTTGTTGAGTAAATTTACAGCAAAAGTTATCTAGATAAATTTATGGAAATTACAAGAGCTTTAATTTAATACCCCACATGCGAGGGCTGTGACAAAAATTTACATTCTAAAATAATTGTATGGGTAAGCCAGGCCTTGCCAAATGGACAACGTTGTTGCACTGTGGGCGGAAGGCTAAGTAAACACTCTGCCTCCAACAGCAGGCAGCCTCAGTTCTGCCCTAACACCCTGGCGGCTTTTTTTTGGTGAACCAGCATATATAATAACATAAAGTAGCCAGACTGCTTTCAAACTTTACTCATGAATAATAATTATTGAGTTGAATTTGGGGACTGATATAGCAAAGTACTTCCACACATACTTCCAACAGAAAAATAGTTTTATTTAACAAGCTACTAGTATTTAATATCATAACATTTGGGTTTTCTTTAAGGAAAGGTAGTAGAAAACATTATCAAAGTGTCAGGAAAACCAAATGTCTTGCAGCAAAAAAAAAAATTGTATATTTGCCATGGAATGACCAGTAAATGTTTTCATTAATCAGACTTTCATGTTTGTTATTATTTTCAGTGGTAAGACTGAGTTTCAGACAACACAACAGAATCGTGCCAGACGTACTGTGCAGTTTGAACGCCGTCCTAGTCAGAGATATGCTCGGAGACAGTCCCATGTTCTGCGAGAGAGGCAGAGGTATGGTTGATTGTTTAAAAATCTGTGGTCTTTGCAGGTAGGTGAAGAATTAACTTGGAGTGTTATTAAACAAATTTAAATTTCTTAATTGTAAATATTTGAAGGGTAGCAGTAATGTACCAAAGTTCTAAAAATTGTATCATGCACGAGATGTAGTTTTCAGAGTGATTGCTGAACTTGCATATTACTTCAAGAATCTTATTTGAGCAGAAACTGCAGCATTAGTTTTAATTTTTTAGCTGTTTACTTAAAATATACATATATTAAAAATGGAACTTTTTTCAGATATTGCAATTTATTAAATTCACATTTGGTTTCTATAGTTTTGCTGGGAAACTTCATTAACGTGCATTTAGTATATTTGATTTTTTTGTCATATTTTGTATTTTTATCAACTTGTAATGTTTGTAAATTCAATTACTTGGATCTCAGATATCCACTGATACTTCCAAAACAATAATTACTAATCAAGAAACTTAAATAAATTTCATTGTTTGATTAACTGATTCTCACCTATACTTTAGATATTGGTCATTTCCTGCTTGTACAGTGTCACTCTTTATGAATATTTAAAACAGCAAAATGTAAATTAAATTATCTAAAGTAAGCCTATGTAATTTGGTAGAACCCCAATTTGACGAAAGGCCTTGGGGTCCAAAAATGTTTACTCTAATTCAATGTTTCGTGAAATTTGACTTTATAATTTTTCACCCTCCAAATAAAGTAAATAATTCTCCATGTTTTGTCCAAATTTTTAAAGAAATATCTGTTAGAACACAATAGTAATACAGCAGTTACCATTAATATTGGTAAGCCACAGCTGTGAAAATGGAAGAATGCATGCCAGTTGATAACGTATGTGGAGCGTGTGCCTGGTGAGTTAGGCTACGTGCGTGACAAGTAATGATAAACATGACCATGCCTTGTAGCATTCTGTATCTCTCCCATGTCCCCTATAAATTTGAGAAAACTCCCATGAAAAATGTAAAGAAAAACTCAAAATGAATGCTTGTAAAAATGTTTGCAAGACCACAACAGTAAAATAATTAATAAATACGGTGGGTGTTGTAGCTGTCCGTTTTGCCGCACTTGTTTAAGAAACTGAATACTGCTTGCTAAAAATAATTTCCACTCGAGTGTTTTTTTTTAGCGTCAACAAGACAATTTTTTTACATTTACAGCAATAAATATATTCTAAAAAGTTAGCATAGTAGTAAAATATGTTTTTGTTTGGCACGCTGGTTTTACTACAGGATGCGGCAGAAAATAAACATGTTGGGACATTGCAACACTCTCAGTAATAAAGTTAATTAACTTAAAGGTAAGATAACCTGCACTCTGGCGCATTATGATGTTGACACGAAGCACTATCTGTGAATTTGTTCCCGTGCTGTCCACTGCCATGCTGTGTAGACTGGGCACCTAGATGCTCATTCACCTGCCAGCTTCCAGTTCTTAATTCTCCCTGGTCATGGGGAAGGATTGAGGCACGCACTTGTTATGCAACAGCGTCACTTGTTCGGCCGCGCACAATCAACTCAGTTACTTATGCGGCTAGTGTTTTTAACTTATTGTAATGATTGTTTTTGTTTCTCAACGGATGGTTTATAACTATGAACATGGAAATAAGTATATTTTGTGGCTACTGAAAGTATTTTTAATAGATTCACATTACAATTTAGATTGCATTCTAACCAAGGTTCTTTGTTTTTTCATTAATTTGTGTACAGTTTTTTGAAGGTTTCTTAAAACGTTTTGTTATATCGCTGTTTTCAATCATTTAGATTCCATTTTATCTGAGGTAATTTTTTTCTTCATAAATTTTAGTGTACGGTTGCGTGTGTGCTAGAGTGTGAGTATGTGAGTGAGAGCGTGAGAGTGAGAGTGTGTGAGTGAGAGTGTGTGAGAGTGAGTGAGAGAGAGAGTGTGAGAGTGTGGGAGGGTGAGAGAGAGTGTGAGTGAGTGTGTGAGTGAGAGTGTGAGTGAGTGTGTGAGTGAGAGTGTGAGAGTGTGTGTGTGTGAGAGAGTGTGTGTGTTTTTTTTTTTTTTTTGGCAAAATGTAGTAACCCTTAAAAGATTAAATTTAAATAAGATGTTATGAACCACTCTTTGAATTTGTTGGCTTACGTAGTTTGTTTGCACAACCACATAAGATGTGATGTGTAATTTTTCTAAAAATATTCACTAATTAGCTATTAAAAAAAAATATGTGCTAAAACACTGCAATGAGGCCAAAACACTATCAATATATTTTTTTAAGTTTTATAAGGAACTTACATCATATTGCGGTTTTCGTTGTTTCTAAGTTTATTAAATTAGGGCTCTGCTATATACTTAATTGTATATTATATTTTTCTGAAAACACAAAGATTAACGTGTGTGCACTTTTTATTTTAAACTAAAAGCTAGTCAGATTTTATTTTCGAAACTAGTGCTGTGGTGGTGCATTTTTAAGTATCAGGGTTTTAGATAGTATCTCAATTTTAAGAATTCTCTTGGGAGAGACTTTTATTTGGCAATTTAATGGCTTATATATATATATATATATATATATATATATATATATATATATATATATATATATATATATATATATATATAT
>PNEQ01074022.1:0-10463 GCA_003012365.1 Medauroidea extradentata
TAATATTTTTGTTTGAAAGTTCCCATTCAACATTTTCCGGCACCCCCGCGACCGCCCGATCGATCGTAAATTTTGGAGGCCCGTTACTTTATCTTGTAATTGTTCATCGCAATAAATATGTTGATTCACCTTGCCTTCTTTAATTTTAAACTACGCTTGTTATAACCCTAGGTTGTTTATAACTGGGGCTTCGTGACAACCTCAACGTTACATACCCAAATCGATGATTTGGTCGAGGAGGACCAGTTCCATGGTCAGCACGATAACCAGATCTCACACCACTAGATTATTTTCTGTGGGGTAGTATGAAAGCCATGGTGTATGCCTCTCTTGTAATATCAGAGGAGGACCTCATAGGACGAGTACATGGAGCGATTGAAATTCTTTCCAGATAACCGCACTTATTGGATCATGTGAGTGCTGCTCAGCGCCGCCGTTGTAGACTCTGCATTGACGTCGGAGGTTCACACTTTGAACTCCGTTTGTAACCTGATTTTTGCTCATACTGTTTCTTCGTTTTATTGACCACGTGTCGCACGGACACTTTTCTGGTCTCCTGCGCCCACACCGTGCGATTCCGGACATGGGTTCCTTCTTCAATTATGATCAGTTTGTCGTCCCGCACAACATACTAAGCGTTGTCGGTGTTTTTTTTTCAATCATCCTGTAGACTCTAATAATTCCAGCTGGAGTTGCGTTAGTACACTCACGAATGCACTGTAGTAAATAGTATACTTTCTCTTGCGGAAAAAATTCTCTTGCAACACCATGGAGTCAATCTTGCATAACAACAGTTAAGTGACACGTACGTAGTTACAAGAAATCCCCGCCTGATGTCGCGCAGATAGTTCCTGCGCAACTACTAAGCGTTAACTCAATTGGTCGATGACATTCTCCTGACGCCATTTTGGAAAGTGGCTCGATAAACATTCGCTAACCCAACCATAAAACTAAATAAACTTCGAGACTATAAAAGACTATTAAAGCTGTTAGAATTTGAAATATTAGCTGGCCAAGCAACATAAAACAACATATAGATTGACTAATTACCTTGTAAATTGGGTTGCGAGATAAGTGGGCGTGGCGGCTGTGTTGAGTTCCGGCTTGCTAACTTTCAGTGCCACGGGGATCCTGGTGTCGTGTCCCGGCTGCCGTTTGTTTTAACCTTCACTGCACTCAGTTATGTTAAATACTTTCGCTGATTGACGAATTCTATCTGGCAATGGTGCATACTGATTGAAAATCGTAGTCGTAATTGTAGAATTATTCTGACCCGACTTCCAAAATAGCTCAACATTTCGGTGACGGTCAATTATATTGTTGGTCAGTGATGTTGAGAGTTTGATCTTTGTGGGCATTTACCGTGAAGAGGGAACTCAAAATAAGCTGGTGTGTCTTCTTTTCCAATGCCACAATATTAATTAAGGGATCTGTCTACTATCGCTTGAAATATGTTGCAGCTAGCTGTGATTATGCATTTTTTTAAAAGAAATTTACGAACAGGCATTTGCATATCTATGAAAGGAACATATTTGTCAAACATTGACCTATTATTACGAAAATTATATACATTTATAAGAAACATGTTTATCGATACTTTCTGATTTAAAAACAATTAATAAAAATTCCAGACTGCTGTATTTGAGGAAATACGAAATAGATTAAAAAAAAACTATCGACTATAAATAAAATTCTGTGATCACTACTTTCAGTCACAAAGGAAAAAAAGTAATAGTAAAGCACTGTATGTCAGTTCAGCTACTTGGGCGTAGAGGTAATACTGATTTGTGTACACCGATCAGTTGTACCCTTAGCGATCAATAGATTTTGTGCTCTCATACATGTATTCACATTAGTAAGAAGAGTCAGGTAAGTTTGAGCGATGAAGACTATATTTCATAAAGGTAGAAATACAAATGAAATCATATTTTTAAATTCTTCTAAACTGAAAAGAAAAATTCAAGAGTATATCATTTTTATTAAATGAAAATTGTTCTAATTCTTTAAAACTGTGTAGCGCTAGGCACAATTTAAATTGTAATCTTTTACAAGGAAAAAAAATTCTTAACAATAAGGGGCCGCGGTGGCCGAGTGCTCAGACCATTCTCCTCCCACCAATGCGATCCGGGTTCGATTCCCGGCGGGGGTCAGTCCAAGGATTTTTGCATGTGGGAATCGTGCTGGACGATGCCCTAGTCAGCGGATTTTCTCGGGATCTTCCGTTTTCCCCACTCCTTCATTCCGGCGTTGCTCCATACTCGCCTCATGTTACCCCTCTGCAACGCTATGTTGAGAGCTGACCAAAATTTCTCGTTCACTCGCAATAATACATCGAATTCTGTTAAGTGGTTCAAATTCTTCTGTCGATTTAATTTTTTTGTCATTCGTGTAGGCTGATATTTATTTCCCCCTTAATAGCACCCATTATCAAAACCACTTGGTGAAATATTTGTTGCACTGTGTTTAAATTCGTCCCACAGCTGCTTGGCCCTATAGGGGGAGGGGGGGAGCAGTGTTGTCATTATTATCGTGTACCTACTTCAAGTGCTACCCTCAGTCGTCAGACAGGGCAGTAAGTTCACATCGCGCCTCGCTACACTGCCAGCTCCTACGTTGCTCAGATATCTGATTGCACAGTCACTTGTCAGGATCCAACATAACCGGTCTCTGGCTCACAAGGCGTAACTGGCCACGAAGACTTACTAGATGTTCAGCACCTCTTACGATAGTTCTTCTTGCCTCTCCACGTCACAGAATAGATAAGTAGAGGCGGCATGGCGAGTCGATTGCGTTGTCGTGGTGCCGGAGTTCCTGGGTGATTGGTTACACTGAAGTTTGGTAGGCTCTGTTTTAAATTCTGTGAGGAAATTGACACGTATATAACGTCACATTTACCTTTGCTAAATATATGATTGCGACGCAATCAAATTACTATATTTCTAGAAATATCATCGTTTGTTTAAATCAATAAAACCATATCTTAATTTACACGTGGCTTTGTTTACTAACTGGTACACCCACAAGAGGTGGAATAATATCAATAATTAAATAGCTTCCTTACCTCGAAATGTTACGATTACTATTTCTAATGAATTAATTAATATAAAATCTAATTACAGCGTCTCAAGTAATCAAGTGGTTATGTACACCAATGTATCGAAACGATGTGGTTTTGTTTATTTTCCCGTACAACAACAACAACATCACTCCTTATAGCATTATTTATTCTGTGTCCATGTACTGTTCTACATCATGTAACACAAGTCAGTGGTGTCCAACGTTTCTTAGAAGGGAATAAATTACTATTTTTTCTAGTCACAGTGTTGATCGCCTGCCTGTCACGAAGTCTCATAAGGTCTTCTGCTATGACCCCCCCCCCTTCTTTCCTTCACCAGGATATCAGACTGCTTCAACCAATACAGAAACGAAACGTAATGTGGCGTTTGGTACATGGCCGACGACACGTACTGAAATATCATTTTACGGATGTAGCAATTGTTTATAGTAAAACAAGGATCAGATGTGTAAAATAGATTTAGTCTTATAAACAATAGAAAAAGTGATGCGTTAATATTTTTAGGGCAATTTGAAAACGTGTCAAAATGATATTTACTGCAAACTGTTACTGTAATATTTCGACACAAAATTGTAAATTTACAAATAGTCGCCTGTGTTGTTTCTTCCTTATTTTTAATTAAAGTTTGCCAAGTAATTTTACAGTACGGTACTGAAAGGTTGCTATCAGTTAATTTAATTTTTTCGTAATGATCTATTTTATTCCCTTCAAGACAGTGAATATCTAATTAGTGCTAAATTTTCGGTAGTATTCCCTTAGTTCATAAACTGTGTTATGCAGTAAATGGTAACATTAATTAATTAACGAATGAAAATACTTTTATAACAACATAGTTTTAAAAACTCTGTAGCGTTTTTAATAACTTCCTCCTTGAATGCATTGGTCTAGACCGAGCTGTGCTGTTTGCACTTGTTTTGTGTGAGGAGACAAATTTAAACACTGACTCACTGTACAAATAAAAAGAATCGCATTCAAGAATATCTTGGCTTCTCAAAAACATAAATAATTGGAATAATGAGTATTTCTAAATTTTAATTAATCAGGAGCACGATGAAAAGACGTAGGTGAATATGAATGTTGACAAAATGTAAAATAATTAGAATTTAATGGTTTGTGGACATACACCATTGCTCATATTTTGCTGCTCAAATTTGTATTGAATGACAAAATACAAAAAAAAACGGTATAAAATACACACAAAAAACAGAAAAACAAGCAATCCCGGAGGAATTCTGTGAGTTTTTTTTTTTAATTAATATATTAGAATACAAAGAATTCTATAGATAGAATTCAGTCGAATATCGACCGATCATCCAGAAACAAAATGCAGATACAAATGTAGAACCAGATTCACAAAATGAAAAAATATGGAAATAGACAAAAACAGCGAACAGTGGACAACAAACAAAGGACAAGAGACAACACAACACATGCTAAAAACAAAGAAAAAATGAAACGTTTCGGGAATTGCGATCTATTCCCGTCTTCAGGCTAAGACACAGCTGGTCGAAACACCAATATGCTAGAAAATTGGTGTTTATATAGCCTGGATGGTCACTAACCTCTCGGCCAATGGTGGCAAAGCATGTGTGGATGGCTGGGCTCTCATCCAATGAGAGGCAACTACTCTCCTGATTGGCTGAGCACCGCAATTCCCGAAACGTTACATTTTAAAGTTGTTTCTAACTTACTCTTGGCTTTGTTTCTTGTCCACTGTTCGCTGTTTTTTTGTCTATTTTCATTTTCTTTCATTTTGGGAATCTGGTTCTGTATTTGTGTCCAAATTTTGTGTCTGCGTGTTGGGTCGATATTCGACTTTATTCTATCCCTAGAATTTTTTGTTGTCTAACATAGCGATTAAAAAAACTGATAGAATTCCTCCGGGATTGCTTTTTTTTCTTCTGTTTTTTGTGTGTTTTATATAGTTTTTGTTCTTTTTTGTATTTTGTTATTCAACACAAGTTTGATCAGCAAAACATGAGAAATGGCTAGAGGCATGTAAAATTCGCTTTATTTTCTGACAGCTGACTAGGCTCCAAGTGGCTATAGGCTCTTTCCACGTCTCCCGCTGGCTGATATTGTCGTGACTTGCCGCGGAGAATGCTTACACTGTAGAGAGGCGAATCTCTTTAAAATGTAACACACGTAAATTACAACACATAAAAGTTCGTGGCCAGTTGAATCGCAAATTATGCTCTGTTACGTATAGGAAAGTGAAGTTTATTCTGCTACCAAATGATAACGCGAATTTTGCATCTCTCTAGCAATGGCGTACGTCCACAAACCAATAAATTCTAATTATAAACTCCCATTGCAACAAACATTCAAAATCTCAAAATGTAAAGTAGTTTATCGTACAAGCTATGTCAGTAATTTAGAATGACAGAGACCTGAAAATTTCGTGGGTTCAACGACCTACAGGCGAGACTATACAATTCTGTGTGTTCTCAAACCTAAGCTGTTTCTTCATTGGCTGCTGCCCCAGCAAGTCTCCAGAATAACGTCTGACCAGGTAAGAAGGGATTAACTCCTTGTTTCCTTACAAACCTACGGCTGTGTCAGAGTTTACAGAACGTGTACCATAAATTGTGATACAATAGACGAACGAAATAAAATTCATATTTGTTTTGAGTCTATTCCCCCTCCCCCCCCCCCATTTACAATATTTTCGCGAAATTTTTCTGTTCATGATGATGCTTTCAGGATGTATTGATAAATGTGGCAACATTGCACGGAGAATGTTCCCTCATTCGCAACACGCCCAGGTATTATTTTGTGTATGTTACGTTGAGTAAACGAATAATCGTGTTTGGACTGCTCGGGACATGAACCTGTGCCTATAACATGCAGGTCGCAACACTATTAGTAAGATATATGTGGAGCGCAAGAGGGGACTAACTACATGCTGTGTTGCCACATTGTGCACGAAAAATGTCATATTTGACAAACGTATAAAATTTTTGTTAGTATGCATAAGGCAGTTCTCTGTCTGGTTTCTATTAATATCTTGAATAATAAACAACAGAAACAAGAAATAATAATGTTTTAGAGCATCAGAATTATATAGTATGTTATAAGACAGTTTTGCTGCATCTCGTACAGTAAATTCAATTGCTACAGATGTACTATCTGGCAACAATGGCGTTTTCGTCTCCAATTGAGCCCAATATTTGCGATGTGTGCTTATTATTCGGCAGTTTCTGGACATGGTGTATATATGCCTTATAACGACAGGTATCTATTAAAACAAATGTAAGAGGAAATGTTCGGTCGAGCGACTAGCACTTGCACGCAAGACAGATTTATCTTTACGACTCAATAAAACTTTATGTTTGCTTCGTAAGGGCCTCTATCGTAGTGTTTACGTCGCGGCCTCACTATAAAGTCAACTTTCCACTTGCACTTTCACGTGTTTGTGCAGACATAAGGGCGGAGCATGCTTTCCGGTCGTCTCGGCTGATGCCTATCGTTTCACAAACCCGTCTTTTTTTTTTTTTACCACGCGTCGTGATACGCGCAGACCGGATGCCTGATATAAGGTGCGTTCAAAACGCGGGACGGATAAAGACAAACGTTAACTTAAAAGGTATGGAAAGTAAGAAGATGTTGAACGGAATGAATGGAATACTTATTAGTCGATAAAATCTAAACTACTCATTATAATTCTATGCGACAATTTTGCGGATTAGATATTTTAGTAGTGGACATACAAAAATTATCGGTATGTTTTTTTTATTTTCTAGGAAAAAAATTTAAACGGTTTTTTAGAAAGCGCAAAACCTTGAAACCACACAACTAGGAAAATATATTATTTTAAATATACACGGATTGTGTTTTTCCAAATACAGCAATCTGAAAAAAAAAAAAAAAAAAAAAAAAAGTTTTTAGTTAGAGTAGCTCTAAAGTCATGTGTCTCGTAAGTTTATTGAATTTTTAAACTTACAATATCACACATACACAAATGTAATGCATGTACAGTAATATCGTCTGAAAGGGAATAATTACAACTCACTGCGACACGTTTCGAGCACATGCAGTAAGGCCGTTTAGTCATTCAAGAGATCACAGGGCTGCAGAACTTTTTACTCTGGGTACATTTAATGACATCCCCATTTAACAGTCGTCATTTATTCATAAATTCTATTGTGACTTGAGATATGAAGTTTTGAGAGCAATTATATTGTGTTCATTAGATGGTAATGTTCATATGTCCAAGTGGCAAAAATACGTAAATTCCTTGGAAGGGAAATACATTGACTGGCATTGAAAGTTGTTCAATTTACTGATAACAAATGTTATATTTTCGTACTGCATTCTACAAGAAACATCATAAACTAATTTTTGAGTGCCGTACGATAAAGTGGAATCTAGTGTAATTTACACACATAGTCCTATAAATTTTAAAAGGCCCATCTAGTCTGCAGATATCCTTTACCATCGCTGTAGAATGAACATGCTGCATATGTTGACTCCGCTGTAGTAACTGCAGACTTAGTCCCTCAGTTAACATCTTCGAACTCACAGCCCACGTAGAAAGGTACAGTAGTAGGCCAACTGTTGTTTTATGAGGGATGTTCACCAAGAATTTTAATTGTTAAAAAATTCTTATATTTGTACGAGGTAGGATTTTTTTGTAGACGTACATAGTGACCATTTTTTTGGCAATGAATACTTTTTTTAGTTTTGTATAATGATTATGTCAAAGTGCAATTTTGCATGAAACGGTTTTATACAAGAAAGGAATACCAAAAGACTTACGGAAGTGAAAAATTCCTCAACAAAAAACAGTGTCATTGATTACGTCAAGATATGCATAAATAGGAAACTTTTTTACATTCTTGAAAAAAATTTTCAACTTTGGAAAAAAAATTGCCGTTTTTCTGCAATTTGTAAATATAAATAAAAAAAAATTCAATACGAGTTTATAAATATCTTGATGTAGCTCTCGTAGCATGCTGGGTTAATTATTTCATTTTCTCAGGTCAGATGTTTTTCCTTTTTAGTATAAAACAGTTTCCAGAAAAATTGGAATTAGACATGTCATTACACAAAAAACAATGTAAGGTAAAAAAATGTTTATCACTGCAAATGTTGAGTCACAATGAAAATCTAAATCAAACTGAATCTCGTAAAAATATAAAAAGATTTAAAACAGTTAACATTGTTGGTACCTTACCTATTATTAACAGAAGGGTTACTGTTGGCACATAAGTTCTGTTGTCTTACGTATTCGTCTCATTCATGGTGTACCACGTGTGGGTAAGGCAAGATGTTGAAATATCATAGGCTACAAGACAAATGGATGTCAGTATTTATGCCACACATTTTCAAAAGTTCATACGCCATCTATACTGAAGCACGCAACTGGTGCCTTTTGTAAGCAACTGGTAGCGATGCACTGATATTTAGTCAGTATTCTCCCATCGTGAACTAGGTGTGGCCATAGTAAGTTTACTAGCTGTCGCCACTCAATAGTGCTGCCAACTGATTTTTTCCAGCAATCGCCCAACTGACTGTTATTTATAAGCCATTTGAGTTTTTCTACGCGGAAGAGTTTTAGCTGAATATACTCACACAAATTAAAGGAAGGAAGCAGAACACAATTACACGGCGCAAGTGACTGAATCTTCCGAGCATGAGTGTGTGAGTTGGGGGTTGCATAAAATGTAGGTGCCATAAACTGTATCGTCAGTGCTCCAATCCTTTATGCAAACTGCCCTACATGTATATTCTTCCGCGCTATTTCCATTCGTTCTACGCCACGACTATGAACACAATTATATTATATACACACTAATGTTAATATACAGGATGTTGCAAAATTCCATGTCAATATTCTAGGAAAATAATCCTCACGTATAGCGGAACAAAAAGTGTTACATGAACATAGGTCCAAAAACGCAGCGTTTCAGCGCTACAGTTGGCATACATGACGTATGATTGATAGCGCGCTGGCAGGATCATGTTGCTGTGTCACAGTTGTTCCTACTGTCTGTGTGTTAGTGGCGTAGTGTGTGGCATAGTAACATGTTATGTACTGCTGTAATGATGCCCCACTGCAACATGATCCTACCCGCGCGCTATCAACCATACATCATGTATGCCAACTGTAGCGCAGAAACGGTGCAATTTTTGGACCTATGTTTATATAACACTTTTTTTTCCCTCTACACGTGAAGATTGTTTCCCTAGAATATTGATATGGAATTTTGCAACATCCTGTATAGTGAATGAACATGCCTTAATACATACTGGAAGAAAGATACATCGTGCAGTTATACAACATTATTGACAAACAGTTCAATACACGCAATGCTTATTGATGTTAACGAACAGCTAGTGGTGGAATAGAGAACGTCAGACATTCATTATAAAAGAAACAAGCTGTTCGGGTGCTCAGGGATAGGGAGATAATGATTTAGAGATTTTGGTCAGCGCTCAACGTCGAGGTCTTTGGCGCTGGCGTGGGTTGCATGATGAGAGTATGGAGCAGCACCGAAATGAAGGGGCGGGGGAAACGGGAGATCCCCGAGAAAACCCGCCGACCAGCGGCATCGTCTGGCACGATTCCCACATGCGAAAATCCGGGGACCTACCCCGCCGGGAATCGAATCCGGATCGCCTTGGTGGGAGGCGAGAGGTCTGACCTCTCGGCCACCGCGGCCCCATAGAGAGATAACTGGCCATGGTCTGTTGCATGGTATCAACCATAATTCGTCTGAAATGACTTCGGAAAACCATTAAAAAATTAACAGTAACCAGGATGACTATACAGGCTGTGAAACACGTTTTCTCTCGGAAGTGAAGCCATAATTAGGCAATGCGTCAGTAAAATCGAATTACATAAAAATATTTTTCGGACAAGTGTGTAGGGAGGGCTTATGCAATACGAATTTTCTGATCATCCGGTGAAATAATATTGCGTGTTTTCCTTGCTTGTGTGGCATTCAGCAGTGTAAAAGTAGACGTTTCTCACTATTTTGGACGACTTGGAAGTAGTATTTCTATGTGGGTTACATCTTGAATATATCAGATCTTCTTAATCCAAAGTGTGTTTTATTTTTGTTTATAACTGAGCGAGGTGGTGCAACGGCAACACGTTGCAATCACACTCTGGAGGACCCGGGTTCGATACCCGACTCCGGCCATCCTGATTTATGTTTTCCATAGTTTCCCGAAATAGATCCAGGGGAATGCTGGGATGGTTCCTCAACAAAGGCCATGGCCGACTCCTCTCCCAGCTCCTGTCATTGTACCAAGTTGTATGTCACCGTTTATAATGACCTCGATGTCGACGAGACGTAAAGACCACTTACCTTACTTTTCGTTTATACATGTATTGTAAGCAAGGGCGTCCATCTTATAGATTGTAAGAGGTAGGGGGCTG
>PNEQ01074022.1:10563-22920 GCA_003012365.1 Medauroidea extradentata
GGTTCAGGCCCCACCCTGCCTCCCCATATGGGCGCCCTTGAGTGGGAGCACGTTCAGTGACTTCTTAAGAAAGTTGCAACGTAACTTAAGTAGCAAGTAGACGGCGTCACTATCACACGTAAACACGTAAACAGAATTTACTGTCGGCCCTGTAGGAATCAACAGTTCAGTGGTACCTGGAGGTAACTTCCACACTATCAGCGTGATTCGTGGAAATGCTTGCTCCAGTACCTAATGATTGGGATGATCCTGTATTGAAACCTTTATATAGAGATGGTGCAAAATCGCGAGAAACTTTTGTACCAGCATATTCTCTAAATAAGTTTAGTGTCTTGAAACTTGTATTATTGGTAGATGTTTATGAGACGTGGTCTAGCTATTTACAAACGAATCACAGAAGCTCAGTCGTAGCTCATCAGAATTAGGACTGGCACAGTCAAAAGACTAGCAAACAGTAAACTTTACTCGTGGTAAAGAACCCGTCCCTACGTATATAACCTAGCAACCGACACATTGTTATACGGTTCAAGGGAGATACCTCAGTAAAACTACAACGCTGGTCAAAAAATTGCACCAATGATACACTTGAACAAGTAGCCTAGATTAATTCCTGACTGAGTGGATCAAATTGTTACGAGACCGTCAAACACCTGCCAATATGTTTGTTTACGCGTGGTCTCTGTGACAGATTGATGGCCCCTTGTCCTGTTTTCGTGGATCCTTAGAATATGTTTTAATGGCGTACGCCTAGTGAAGGGTGTGTGTGTGTGTGTGTGTGTGAGGCGGCAATCTATGAGACGCTACATCCAACTCTGGCCGGCACATGTATTATGATATCGCATCTACGCCCACAGTCGTAAACATGCGAGCAGGGTTCCCGCCGTAAAGTTTTCACTGTGGAACATAAAGCTGTGACCATATCATTTTATTTAACTCACCTCTGTAGCAAAGTCATATGTAGTTGCAGACCTCAATTTCGAGAAACTGTCATCTGAAAAAAAAAAAAAGTTTTAGCCAAGTTTGAGGTATTTAAATTAATGCTTCCGATGTGCGAGGTGTCTTAAAAATCATATTCACAAGTAGTCTGAAGTGTGTTTTTTTTCTAGATAAGGATTGTGGACGCACATTTACTGACTTCTGAGAAGAAACGTAACTCCAAACTCGCTGCACGCAGTTATATCGCCATCCACATGTCCGTGCTAACTTCTTTGTTTCTGTTTCATGTATTTAAATGTTATAGAACAACCTTTCTTTTTTTACGTTCAGTTGTTGTGACCTCTGAGAAGAGAAAGAGTAGCCAGATGTCGAAACACATGTAAAATCATAATTAACAAACCCAGATTCAGTTATTGGAAGAATAAGCAGTACTCAGTTGACTCTATAGAGGCAGTCTTCTTCCATACTTGTGAAAACAGCGTAAATCGTATAAGGACTCCTTTGAATCAAATTTTGTATGGACAAGACGTTTCATTGTTATGTAATCAACGTGCTCTCATTTTTGTTGGTAACATATTTTAAATGCCGTGTTTTTTAATAATACTAAGCTTTCTATAGGTTCAATATTTGTATACCGAAACTTCAGAGCAAAATAATGACGTAGCTCGAACAGTGCTGTTTTTGTTTCCCCCGACGAGAGGTATTTATCGAGTCAGTCCTGAATTTAGTATGACGAACAAAACAAGCGGTTTTGTTCGTCTTCCTTTGTTAAATTGGCAATATATATGGTAAAACCACGCAGCAGAATGGTTTATGGGACTCATTAACTTTAGTGGCCACTGGTGAACAAGGACTTTTATATGATGCAATTTCAACAAATTTATGGCGTCCCAAGCATACTTGTCAAGCAACTGCCACCGTATAAACTAAAAACCTGTCTTGCGAATAGTACCTGTTCTTAATAAATGATGTCATACCCAAGCTGCGAGCTCGTTACTCTACTGCCAATATTGCCAAGCACTAGATAATAATGTTTTATTGGTATTGAGGAAAGGGGGAGACGGAGAGAATTATACAACTAGGAATAAATTTCTCGGCATTAACTATGTAAATATACAACACAGTTTGCTTTGTGGTATAGAATAAAAGATACAGGGAAAATGTTTTGTTACAGCAATTATACGCTGTTTATAGTTAAGCGAGCACCTTTAAAGTCATCCCCCCCCTTTTTTTTTTTTGCCAATTTGTATAATTTTGCTATTAACTAATGCAAAAACATCAGCATAAGTAACAAATATCGTTTATATAGTCCACCGCACTCAAGTCTAAGCATCCGAGGGGACAATATGGTAAATATATAGTTCAGTTAATATTAGAGACGAGATGTGCTCCAGAAGTGTTCACTTCACCATGAACAGACTTGTCTGCGTTTTATTTGCTTCTTAAAGTAGCTGAGTTTACTTGTGAGTACCGAACGACAGCCGACCCCCCGTGGCTCAGTTGGTTGAGCGGCCGGCTTTGATGCGGGGGGTTCTGGGTTCGATTCCCAGGTCTGGCTGGGTGTAAATTTGTGTTTGTCCGTTTGGGTCTCAAAAATTGTCGCTATACAAGTTGTCTCACGACAAGTACTGGAGTCACTCAAATTAAGTCATATTAAAAAAAGGGGGGGGGGGGATGCGGATCGCCACTGCACCAAATATTTTTTTGAAAAAATAATAAAAAAAAAAGCGACGTGGCACAACGGTAGCACGCTGAACTCGCAGTCGGGAGGACTCGGGTTCGATCCCCGGTTCCGGCCATCCTCTTTTCGCTTGTCCATGGTTTCCCCTACTAGCTCCAGGCAGTTGCTGAGTCGGTTCCTGAACAAAGACCAGGATCGACTCCTCTCCCAGCTCCTGTCACTGTTTAGGCGGTTCACTTTAACGTGAGCTTTATCCAACACTTATAATTATAAAATAAAGTATTTATAAGGGCTATAGAAGTAAATTTTTTAGAGTTGTGAAATGCTTACACTAGTTTTTAGATATATGCAAGTTTTCGTATTTAAAATAGTTAAGATGGAGGCATGATGGCTCACAGAAAATTGTAAGCAGTGCTCAGTTTAGTGTACATAAAGTTGTGTCGCCGTCTCTAATGACCTCGCTGTTGACGAGACGTGAAGCCCACTTAACTTATGTACCTTCACTGACGAGTAGAGACCTACAAATATCACGTTATTATCTCACGCTAGACTAGATTCCAAGTGACTGTGTTCATCTGACTTCAACTGTTCGCCGGCAATTTGTGTGGTGCGCCTCGGAGGACTTTTCTTAACCAATCATTAGAGACACTGGCAAATCGCAGGAAAAGTTGATTGTTTGCTAGGCTCAAACATGCTATATATAACAATGATGGTTTTGCACCTGCACTCGTAGAGGCACGATTATTTCGCGTATTCATCTGGTAGCAGCCTAGACTTCTCAGTCCCATACACGAACTGGGCATTGTCGATTGTTCATTGGCTTCTAATCGTGCAAGCGGGTACCACGTGATTTATTCCATTATTTATTACTGGTTTGCAGTCGTTAAATGTGTATCAAAACAACTGTTGCCCGATCACAGTAATGACTAGAGCCACGATTTTATAGCGAAAAGAATTTTGCAACATTTGGTTTCGATGCGTCATGTGCACACCTGCAGCTCTGCTACATCGTCTGTGGTGGGATGATTTTACTCTCACTTGCCGTGGCAAATTATAGACGTACAGACTCAATATAATCTTATTCTGATTGGTGCAGTCAAATGAGAAACGTGTCTGAACAAAGACACGCTGCCAAAAACATTGAAACAGAACTGCCGATGTGCACGTGAGTTACTGAAACAAAGTGGGGCAAAATTCTTTTCGCGACAAAATCGTGGCTCTAGTAATGACAGTGAAGTATACGCTGTTGACGCTCAACCTGACCTAGAATCAATACGCGACATAATCGTGTCTCTATTTATATGAAGCACTGTGTCCCTATTCAACAGACCCAATTATAACTGTACAGTTTTAACACAGGACGTGTGTGATTTGCCAGAAAACTGTTCACACGTGTCACGATTGAGATACTACAGTTTATTGGGGACTATGTAAAATATTTTCGTGATTTTCCAATATCCAGTGTCAACTATAAAACGCCCACTGTCTTGTAGTGTGAGCACACAAATATACGAAGGCCCAAAGCCAATAACATCGCGTAGTTTGTTCGTGTGAGTATAGGTCAGTAAGTTTCTAGCCTGACGCCAGAAAACAACGCTTAATTAGCACGTCTCACTGAACCTTGAGACTGCTGGCAGTGACTTAAGCATGGTGAAATGGCGTCTGGGTTGGAGGCTAAATATCACGTCACTTCCTGCTGAACCTATTTGTTAGCGCAGGCAGTCTCAGTAAAATAAGACGACGTAAATACGGCGGAAATTTATAACGCACCAAACCAACAAATTATAACGTCGTCAACATCTAGATAGTCTGAGAACGAATGAGTAGAGACC
The DNA here is from genome assembly GCA_003012365.1 of Medauroidea extradentata. Classification (NCBI taxonomy): domain Eukaryota; kingdom Metazoa; phylum Arthropoda; class Insecta; order Phasmatodea; family Phasmatidae; genus Medauroidea; species Medauroidea extradentata. The sequence continues at coordinate 15,013 of PNEQ01074022.1, forward strand.
TGAAAAATTCGCGCTTAACATCGAGGTCTTCAGCGCTGGTGAGGGGTGATATGATGTGAGTATGGAGCAGCGCCGGAATGAATTTGCGGGGGAAACGGGAGACTCCCGAGAAAATCCGCCGACCAGTGGCGCCATCCGGCACGATTCCCACGTGCGAAAATTCGTGGACCAACCCCGCCGGGAATCGAACCCGAATCACCTCGGTGGGAGGCGAGAGGTCTGACCCCTCGGCCACCGCGGACCCAGGCACACGCTATAATTACAGCAACTGTAGGTTCGTGTAACTTTAACGATTGACCGTTGACTTCTTGACACCACCTCGAAGTCGATTAACCGATAATAACAATGTAACTAAATGCCCATCTTTTTCACAGTGTCAGCGAGCAGCTAATAAACAGCTGTTGTCTACTAGAGCACACATATATTCTTGGAGTCTAGCCTACAAGTAAGGTTACTTCTACTACAGGTTAGATAGATCAATGTTATTAGTTATGCACAGGGAACATTTCTGCCACTTCAGCGCTGGTATCGCTAGTGCACCAAACTGACCAATCACAGAGCTTTACTGAATTTTAAATTACATTAAGTTAGTAATTTAAAACGCGAAATCGGTTTCTTTTCACTTTAAAATTAAATTAAATGACTAATATAATTTCCAAGTTTATTTAAATTGAATTTTACTACGGTTTCTCAATTATCTGGTCTCGTAGCGATTGAAGCGAAACTAGTGGCAGAAATTTTCCCTGCGCCAGGCTCTCCCATAAGAAAACGTATTTTCTTTCTAACCTGTAGTAGAATTAACCTTACTACATGTCAGTGAACCCGCGAATTTTTCCCACCTCTAAGAATGAGAAGTTAGTTTATTACTAGAAGATAACTGGGCATATATATTATACATTTTGTTTGTTAGCCTGTTTAATATGATTTTTATAACGCGTTTGACTGATTTTTTTTTTCTATATTGATTTCTAGAGCCACGATTTTGCCACGAAAAAAGTTTTGCAACACTTTGTTTCAGTAACTTCCATGTACATCTGCAGGTACGCCGTGGTTTCTGGCAGTGTGTGGTTGTTCAAACGTCTCTCGTTTGACAGCACCAACCAGAATATAACAATTGTGACGTCATACATATGTGATATGCCAGTAGAACCCAAGCCAAGTGAGGGCATAAAACAGCCAATCACTGACCATGAAGCAGAGCTGCAGATGTGCACGTGAGTTATTGAAGGTAATAGATGCAAAAATCTTTTCGCCGTAAATTACGTGGATACAGTGATTTGTAAAAGTAAGATTTATTACAATCTAAAAAAAGTATTGTAATTTTAATACGAGTTGCTCCTGAGCCGTTAAGGCCTTGTTACCGAGTTTTGCAGTGATTTCGAAAATATTTTTTTTATTGCTACCTAATACTTATATCAAAATTTCGCTGCACAGTTTTGACACTTATATGTTATTATTTGTCGCTGAATTTTTTTGTACAATTATACAGAACGGTTTTTTAGATTTCATTACCCAAAGTACCACGTTTTTCGTCGTGAAAATAAGCAAAAATGAGGGAAATTATTTTTTTGCTGGCGAATGGTACGTTATTTTAAAAAACGCTTCGACAGTACTGTGCATCGTGTGATTGCACATTGACTCAAATTTTTTCAAAACATTTGGTTAAAACATATTTGAATTATTGGCACCAGTCTGAAAAAAAAAAAAAAAACTCGGGAACAAGCCGTTAACCAAGAGTAGATTCAGAAGCCGCTCTCGTGACGTATTGGACATTTGAAAACTGTACCCGGGCTACTGTTTGACCTCCTCAAACTAATATTTTGTTCTAGCGATGTTAACTGGGTTTACACAGTTAAAAGTTTAAGAAGTAGTTAAAACCATTTAGCAAAATAATGAGCAACTGGTAATTTGTAGTGACAGTGATTTATCTGGAGAAAACGTGACTGTTTGATAGGATTCAACGTACGTTCAGAATATCGGAAGCTCTGCTCATGTTACTGACCGTCGTCTGTATGTGAAACTGTTACCCTATTTGACAATACTAATGGAAATTCTGCTAGTGTAATATTTGACACCTTTGATTGGTCCGTAAACTAACAGTTACCATCCAATCGCGCATTTTGAAACAAACTGCAGCGTTTTCAAGGGTATGTTCGTATGATAAAATTCTGCGATGAATCACCATGTGTAATAATTATTGATACATTTAAACGATGCTCCGCTAGTATTTACAAATGAAAACTAGAACTACGGGGCAAACTGAATTTATTTTCTTTCAAAATTTCCCATTTCAAATGTATGTTACAGGTCAAAGCAAGACGGCGATTATCGGATCAATTACGAATGGCACTGTAATACCGACATTTTCTGTGATTGGTCAAAGTTACGATTTCCATTGTCGAACTTAAGCAGTACGTAGTAGCAGTTCAATTGTTCATGATTCGGTCTAAACCAATGTGTTTTTGGGAAAGTGTAAGTAATATGGTTTAGTCAAAATTAAGCGCAGAAAGTTTTCGCGAGAAGAATTTTGCTGTTTCAATGTCTTACGTGCACATCTTCAGTTCTTCTTCATGGAAAGTGATTGAATGTTTATAACGCCCAGTGTTTTGTGTTTCTGTCTACAAATGACAGGCGTGTGGTGTCGCTGATAATATTATTCTGACTGTGCAGTCGTTTTATATTTGACTGTGCCAATGAGACACAGCATTTATTCATAAACTATAAAGCCGGAATTTGGTCCATTTTATGCCGAGCACACGCCCGTTAAAATTAGAGATTGGATTCAAAACAATATTTAATCAATGCGCGGAACATTTTTATGTCATAACAAAATGTCGGTACTAGATCATCGCCATTTATTATTTTTTTTTCGAAACGAATTACATTTATGACCACAAAATAAATTATTCCTCAACATAAATTAATAGTTAAATGAGTCTTACGTTTGCACATGCTGCATTCACAACCAACACTTAGCGTACGTACGTACGAAGTAGAAAGTTGATTAACGCTGTTACATAAGTACGCATGCTACACGAGGATGTAAATGCACACTCGGTGTTGCTACTTTTATACGTACGCACGTACTCGCGTACGCTAAATGGTGGTTGTGAAACCTGTTTAACTGCCGATTTGCATGTAAGGAACTGAAACAAAGTAATGTAAAAACATTTTAGCAGAAACTTCCTGGCCTCAAGTCATAATGGTTAAGTTTTTAATTGTGTAAGCCCTGTAACCTCGTACCGGGACAAGACTCGGTTTCAGTCGCCATATTGAATTTTATTATTTTTCGCTCTTTGGAATCCTGAGAAGAAAAATGTTAAATCAGCGATTATACCACAAATTCTATTTACCCTGAGCTACAATACAAGTATGGCAAAAGTAATTTATAGATAGGTCGCAATTTGTCGGGCAAATTATTAGTATGAAAAAATTTGCGACACACATTGCAGCGTAAGTCGCAAGGCCTGTACTGTAGCGAAATGTTAATAGAATTTGAGGTTTAATCGCAAATTTAACATTTTTCTTTTTAGAATTCCAAAAAAGGGAAAAATAATAAAATTCAACATGACGGCTGAAACCTGAATAGCTGTGGTGGAGCCGAGAGCATTGTAGCACGCACTCTGTCACTAGTGATGCGGACACAGCAGCGGGCTGGAGGCTGGGTCCAGGCACCATCTAGTCTCGCATTATACACCCCCCTCCCCCACATATTCCCCTCACCTAGACGAGCAGGTTTATAGCGACAGAGACAGGGGCATTGTTGTTCGCAGCTAGTCCCCTCTCTCCCCTCTGTTGGTTTCTAGTACCGGTCTGTCAGTCTGGCTCGACTGCCTTGCGGAATTCGTCCTCATTAATAGTCCTATACAGTAGGCGCTAGATGCCGCGTCTGAGGTAGGGGAACATGCAGGCGATAAGGGCTAGACTGACCTGTGCGGCAACAACCGTGTCGCCTTTATGTGCTGGGCGCAGTGTTTCGGATGTTAGTTATTTCCTACGGGACTTGAAACTGTGACCCTACCATTCCATTTACAGAAAATCAATAGTAAGTCCAGAGCACGCTCCTCTATTTTCGTTTTACGATTCCTGTTGGTATTTTTCACGTGTCAGCAGCCTAAATAAGGCGTTTTTGTCCATTATGATACCGGAAACCATGTTTCTAAGCATATCTAATCAACAGAAAGAGATAATCATAGTTTTACATTGCTTTTCTTTTCTTAGATAAAGATATCGAATGCACGTATAGTAGTATTCTTTAAAATACTTTCTCCCAACACGCTGTAACATGATTCAAACGCCAGCTGTATAGGACTCTTAGGCTGTGTTCCAAATAGGAAAACATGCATGCTCACGTACTCGTGTTCGGAAGTAACGTCAGAGAGTGTTGTTCCAAATGGCAGAGGGAGAGTGCGAGAGCGAGTGAATGCATGCTCGATGCATACTCTCGGAGGCCACGATTTATTTACGTCTGAGAGTATGCAAGGAGTGTGGTAGCGTTCCAAATGAAGAGCACGCATTAAACACGCAAGGAATTGTGGGAGCTAGTACGAGTGCGAGTACACATACAAGTGCGAATCATTTGGAACACAGCCTTAGTTGCTGTAGCCAGCACTCAGCCCGCCTACCTAATAACTCGCGACCTGATCTCATATTTACTTTATTTAAAAATATTGTAATACTTTAAGTATATTTAAATTAGTGTTAAATATTTATTATTTCAAAGCTTACGATGTAAGAAAAAAATATGTATACTAACTTTAGTCTTTTTACTAAACTGATAACTAGAGACACTGGAAAATCGCGAAAATATTTAACATAGTCTCCAATAAGCTGTAGTATCTCAATCGTGACACGTGTGAACAGATTTCTGGCAAATCACACACGTTCTGTGTTAAAACTGTACAGTTCTAATTGGGTCTGTTGAAGAGGGACACAGTACTTCATATAAACGATAGCCAGAATAGGTGCAAAACCTTCAGTGTTATACATAACATGTTGGAGCCTAGCAAATAATCAACTTTTCCCGCGATTTACCAGTGTATCTACTGATAATCTCTGTTGGAAGAGAAATTGCAAGGAAAGGAAACAATGTTGGATTAGAAGGCTACATGGAGGTAAGAATAGACAGGGAAAGGAATATTGTGCCTTAGTTGAAGTCAGCGGTTTCGGCGTTACAACTTGGCGTTGACGCTGTCGAAAATTGTGAACATTTGGACTTATTTTTCTCGAAATAATAAAAACTTGTCTGAATTTAATGTAACATGTAACTAAAAAAACTGATTTACTATTCATTTACTGGGACCAAGGGTTTTATTACTAAACTTACCGCATTGTGATAGTAAACGAACGCAGGGTTGCCACATAGTGACGCACACGATTACGGTTACATCCCCAACACACTTTCTTAGGCTTAGCTTTAGTATAAGAGAGAAATGCTAGAAATTGTGGTATGTCACGGAAATATTATGAGACAACCGTTTCTCCAACAAGCTGTGGGATTCTTGTTGTATTTTTGATAGATAGACGCGTTTAGGTACTCATAGACCACTCACAATTATTCACAGTTAAGGTAACGAAATGAACATTCGCTCAGTCAAATGGAAATATTTCTCAACATATAGACAACAGCCAATAGAAGAAATGGCAAGCTGAGGGTTTACTGAAACATAGCAAACGGTCAAATTTACCGCGATGGATCACCATCGAAGAAGAGCCTACGGTAGTAAGTGGTAACCAGCCCAGGCCTCCGAGCAGTGTGCAGAATTTCAGTCGTCTGAAGTTTCATCGAAAACTGCTTCACATATGTATGCCACGTATGTTTCGTAATATCGTTTAAAGAAAGTTACCTGCGTGTTATGTTCATTTAAATTACTTCAGTATTCTTTACCGCTTATTTTATCGCTGCCGGAAATGGGTGTTTATGCGGTCTTAGTTGTGAAAATCTTGTTGTAGAATATTTAAGAAGATATAGGCATGTATAATAAGACTTATTACGTTACGATATAATAGAGTGACCAGTGAATGTCTCATAATAGAGGCACGAGTATTTCGCGTATTGATTGTAGGTCAGGTAGAACGCCAATAACTTGTATATCACTGTAACTTCAGTGATTAGACGACAGTTGTTTTTACACACCTTTGGAGGTTGCAAGCCAGTAGTAAATAATAAGTAGAGACACTGGAAAATCGCGAAAATGTTTAAAATAGTCTCCAATAAACTATATTATATTAACCGTGATACGTGTGAACAGTTTTGGGACAAATAACACACGCTATGTGTCCAAGCTGTGCAGTTCTAACTAGGCCTGTTGTAGAGAGAAAAAATGCTACAAATAAACGATAGCCAATGATGATACAAAACATTCAGTGTTATGTACATCACGTTGGAGTCTAGCAAACACTAAACTATTCCCGCGATTTTCCAGTGTCTCTAATAATAAGGTAATTCGTGGGGCTACCCACTTGTACGGTTAGGAGTCAATGGATACTCGACTTTGGCCAGTGTGTGTATAGGGTTGAGAAGTCTAGACTGCTACCAGATTTATACGTGAAATACTCGTGCCTCCACTCATAGATAAGGCCATGATTTTGTCGCGAAAATATTTTTCCCCACTTTGTTTCAATGCCTTACGTGCACATCGGCAGATCTGCTTCATGGTTATTGGCAACGTGTCCTTTTTCAGACACGTGTATCATTTGACTTCACCAATTACAATGAAATTATTGTGACTCTGCGCGTATGTAATATTATGAAATCATCAAATCACGGAAGATGTAACAGAAATGGCAATGTGCACATGATGCATTGAAACCAAATGTTTGCAAAAATCTATTCGCCATACAATCGTGGCTGTACTTATAGATAGAGACCTGTATAGTTTGTGTTATTATTTGACAGCAGATTAGACTCCAAGTTACTGTGTGCTCACCTGACTTCAGCTGTTCGTCGACTGTTTCCGTATCGCGGCCTAAGGAATATTTTTTAACCAATAAGTAGAGACACTGGAAAATCGCGAAAGTGTTTAAGAAAGTCGCCAATAAACTGTAGTATATTAACCATGACACGTGTGAACAGTTTTGTGACAAATCACACACGCTGTGTGTCCAAGCTATACAGTCCTAACTGGGCCTGTTGAAGGGACAAACAATGCTTCAAATAAACCATAGATAGAGATGATGGTACATCGTGAAAATGTTTTGTGCCAACATACCCTTGAAAATACTGTAGTTTCTTGCAACATATATGACTGGGTGATGTACTATCGATGCAAAGCAGCTGTTTGCAGACCAAAAACAGGCATCAAATATTACAATAGCGGGATCGCTATTGGCTCAGTCAAATAGCGCAACAGTCCCACGTACAAGAGAAAACCAGTAATGATTTAATAAGCTGAATGTGTGTTGAAATCCAGCAAACAGTCAACTTTTCCCGCGATAGACAATCATCTCTAACCATAGCCAATGTCGATATGAAACCTTCAGTGTTATATACAGTATGTTGGAGCCTAGCAAATATTCAACATTCCCACGATTTTCCAGTGTCTCTACCAATAAGGTCAAGTGTAAGAAAGCCCACTATCCTGTAGCTCGTGCACGCAAAGATACGAAGGCCTGAAGCCAATGTTGTCACGGAGTGTTTTCAGGTGAGTATAGTCCTGTGAATTCTAGCTTGTCAAATAACAACGCGAAATTTGCACGTCCCTACTCACAGAGATGAGAGAAGAGTGCACACCAATTCAGTGACCAGCGCCTAGAGGCTATGTAGGGTGAGACGCGAGCAAAGGTTGGAACATTACAGTGAAGTATTACACACACCAATGGCGTGGGGTGAGATGTTGCAAGGTATGCATGTATTTGTCACGAATGGTCAGTCTCGCTGCACACAAACATAAAATCGGTGGTCATCGC
>PNEQ01074023.1:0-22820 GCA_003012365.1 Medauroidea extradentata
AAGATATTATTTTTGTACAATTTTTAACATCTCTGCCTTCTTGTAGTACCCTGCACAAGACAGCGGGTACCTGATCTGGGTAAAGATATAATTTTTGTACAATTTTTAACATCTCTGCCTTCTTGTAGTACCCTGCACAAGACAGCGGGTACCTGATCTGGGTAAAGATATAATTTTTGTACAATTTTTAACGTCTCTACCTTTTTGTAGTATTTTGCACAAGCCAGCAGATACCTGACGTGGGTAAAGATATAATTTTGTAAAATTTTTAACATCTCTACTTTTTTGTAGTACCTTGCACAAGCCAGCATATGCTTGACCTGAGTAAAGATATAATTTTTGTAAAATTTTTAACATCACTGCATTCTTGTAGTACACTGCACAAGCCATCATTTACATGATCTGTGTAAATATATATAATTTTTGTAAAATTTTTAACTTCTCTGCCTTCTTGTAGTACCCTGCAGAAGCCAGCGTGTACCTGATATGGGTAAATATAAATTTTTTGTAAAATTTTTAACATCTCTGCCTTCTTGTAGTACCCTGCACAAGCCAGCTGGTACCTGATCTGGGTAAAGGTATAATTTTATGTAGTCCAATACTTGTAGGCCTACCTGTTTTAATATAAGAACCATTATAGGCCATTCGGAATAAAGTAAGCACTAAAGATTTAACCTTTGAAAAAAATCACGCCGTTACTGCATATAAGTCAACATTAACAACAGTTACATTATTGTTTGTATAGTTGGTAGCGAATAACTGCATGTAGTTCCACTAATTTTCTTATTTGAACACAGCATTAGTGAAACAACATCAATTGCAAATGACCTCTCTGTATTTAATATCCTGAAAAATATTTATTTATGTTCTTACTGACGTACCTGCTGACTGTACATTTTTATTTAATTTGCGGCAGCAGAAAGCGACACAACCGAGTCGATTGTCGTTGGCAGACGCCGCTAACTCTTTGCGCCACAGAGGTAGTTTAAAATTTCACCGACAGATGGCACCAGAGTTAGGTTTTCGCCGCTTGGAAGCGAATTGCCTCATTCAGTTTGTTTGTCCGTTATGTAATGGATATCGGTTTCTGATAAACACATATAAAGTATTAGAAGTGACTGTTCATGAATATCATTGATAAATTATGTGAAGTTAATAGTAATGTAAGTTGTTTTGTTTTATGATCGCCAGCCTGAGTATCTGGAAATAGAAACAGCATTTTTTCCCCTGTTTCACGCATTAAGAAAATAGGTTATTTAATGTTTCTCTTCACGTGCGTCGTCGTTCATTACAGTATGCTGAACGGAACTTGAATTCTTGAGTTGCGTGTGTCGCGTGTGTTTTTAGTGGCGGTTTTAATTTAAAAGTTCGAATATACTGTGCATGCATTTACGAGATTCGTAACGGTAATAGCGCCATTCGAGTAGACACATAGAAACCAGTGTTGTAAGACGTTTACTCGCAGGTATTTATAACTAAGATTATTGCTGAGCATATCACATATTCAACACCCGTGCATTTAATGAGTACATATTGCAGCTAAAATTTATCGGAGCACTGTAACGTAAATGTAAACATTGTACAAGCCTATGTAAATAAAAGCACGTGGCAATGTTGATGTTTACAGATAGCGGAAAGATATAAACTGGCAGAAAATAGAAATTAATCAGGGCTTTTTTGAGTGCTCACTTTATTCCGAATCACCTATATCAGCATTGTAATGCTGCATTTAGTAGTTGTACGGAAATGTTTAATTTATTTACCATATGTGCACTACTTCATTCACAGCTATTGCAAATGGTAATAAAATTACCATGATTACTAACTTCTTTGGAATTGGCTTAAAAAAAATCAAATAAGTCTTAATATTTCGGGGAATGGGATATAGGGCGCTAGACAGCCAATACACTCAATAATAAAACAAAATTGTGAAATTTATGTTTTGGACTTCAAATTTATAGCTGGTCACCATTGCAAAAGGCAAGCTTGTGAATGAAGTTCATATTAACTGTCAATAAATATTGCACATCTATAAACCCAGAAATCCTACACGTTCACCAGCTACTACAGTCGGGAACTAGAGATCCCTTATATCCAGGTTTACGCTAGTTTGCCAGGAACTGTCAGTTCAGTTAGTAGCTAACAACAAAAATGAGTTTCAGAATGTTAAAAATTATCACACAAGAACAGCCAATATGGTACAAGCCATATAGGTATATGTGTTGTGTGCCATTACATAAGGACCTTTCATACCGCGATAAAACGTAGCCCTCAACGACGGTAATGGTAGACTTCGTCGTTGTGTAGTGTTGTCGGTCACCTCTGGAGATCATCTCTGACATCGCATTCAACAACACGTTCTATTGTTTCACATCAATGTTTACTGTCTCAAAGTTACAAGTCAAATGTTTTACAATGAGCAAATATTGCTCCCGTTTCCGTGGAATACTGTGAAATTTCTCCTTTCTCAGTCTTGTCAACTCGCTCACAATACTCTTCAGTTAATTGTCTACCATGATTTAAATATTGTTTTAAAATTAATTTAAAAAAATGAATACATATTATGCACTTAAATAGAATCATACACAATATAATAATAATTATACTACACAGAATTAGTACGGAGTCCAAATTATGTTTGTAATTAATATGAACTGTTTGTGGCTAAAACACATTGTATGTAACGGGATTAGCATTCCTACATAATGACATGTTTCATCATACACCATAATTATATAATGATGATAATGATGTTATCCTTAGGAATAGGAAGGAACATTATTCACAGAACTGAAATCTTGCAGAAAAACAACTTAAATGACATTTTCACATTTATTTAAAGAATGATTTCATACAATTTATTTTTGTATCTTAAATTATGAATGTTTTCAAATACAATTCAAGATTAAATTTGTTCGAACTATTCTTGACTTGTAGGACCTTGTTCATAATCCAAACAAGTAGTAGTAAAGATAGTACGTACATACCACTCGTGGTAACAATCTTACTTACTTCTCTTGTTTGTGTATGACACTGATGTGAGCTGAGATTCAACAACGAGCACAAGTACAGCCACAGCTTCTTGCAGTGTGAGAAGAAGTTATACAAATGTCAATGACCTTGAAAGTTGTGTGCTGCGTCACTGTGTGTCTTCTGTAAGACCGCAAGGTCTTCTGAATTCCTGGCCTAGCTCATGGATCCATTTGTTCGACACTGAAACAACACACATAATTTTTACTATTTATAGTACATGTTAGTCCTTGTAAGTATTGATAAATGTTTTTCAGTTACTACAAAAGTCTTTTTGAACTATAAGTTAAACACACAGTACAAATACAATGCCAGAACTAATAATTTCTAAATGTGTTTGATCTGTGATGTTCCTCTGCAATAGAAAAAAGAGATGTTTTATCAGCGTGATAGTGAGTGTGTTCCTGAGTCAAATATCACAGACGTGACCAGACTATCAGTGGTATTGTATCAGCTTCCTTCCAGAGATGAACAGCATGTCTGCTCAGGCTGACAATCCAATCAGTATATTACATCTCTAGAATGTTATCACACACACCAGTACACCATACATCACTGACTACTACACTTCATGAGGCACACATGACAAACGCAACCAGCTGTAGCAATGCTTCTTTACCAGAATAATGTCAGTGTGTAGCATTGGAGTAATACAAGCGAGAACTTTCAACCTTACTATTCCATTATCGACTTTCCTTTCAATCTGATACACATCTGTCATCTCCAATTACAGTGGTTGATTACAGATTCACCAAGCACCAACATAAAGTTCTCTAAAACTCTGTATCACAAACCAAAATAAATAGTAAATACACAGTTTATGACAAATTAAATTGAAGTAACGTTGCAGCGCATATTACAGCATAAACTACATCTGTCAATATAATTTCTTGCAGTAAAAAAGTCACTTGAAATTTGTTTGCAATGACAGTGTTTATTTATTTTTTAATTGTAAAAGCCTGGGCCACATGAGTGTATTTAGGAACAGAGGGCGAAGAACTGGACTCAAACACATAGCAATTTTTACAGCTACTATAATATTTTGTATTGCATTCCACATTAACTTTTACAAAAACACAATACAAAAGGAAATTTGTTAAGTATATCACCACTTTGAAAATTATTTCTAAGTATGCTCTTGGGGATGCAATGTGTGTCAGATTATATGTCAAACACCAGTCACGACCTAAAATTGACAACACAGCAGACAATGCAGTTGCCAAGGACAAGACACACTACAGGTGTTAACGAAAAGTCACTCGGTTAGCCAGGAAAGAGTAACTTTTCAACTCGAATCAATTAGGAAGTAATCTGAGTGAAGTTTGCTTACATAAAAATTAACTACGTACTTGTTGAATATAATCACATCCTGGACTAACCTCTGGTGGCCGAGCAGTCTTGTTATGTGATTGAGTATTCCTAGTTTTGTAAGTAAATAAACACGAGGGTTGAGGTACTCACAGGTTGGTACTTCTTGACAGTGACACACACGAAAAGACGAACACAATGTTTCTCGAGTACGTGGTTGTGCGATGTTTCGCTGGCTTAGGTCAGCTTCATCAGGCAGCGAGTTGAGGCACACTGAGTATTACAGTTGAACCCTGTTATAGTGTTCCCTTTTATAACGTTTTCCTGGTTATAATGCTACCTTCATTTGGTCCCTAAAACTGATTTATAATAGGAAATTACCCTGTTATAATGTTTTTTCCTTTATAATGTAAACATTTTTTCGGTCCCTTCAGAAACATTATAACAGGGTTCTACTGTAGCAGATTCTGTGGTCTGGAGATTAACAACCTCAACATCTAACCAAAGGACTACCAGTTCTAAATTTCAAAAATCAACACTCAAATCTGGCCACTACTCAGTGCGCCTCAACTCGCCACCTGATGAAGCTGGCCTACCCAGCGAAATGTTGCGCACTCGTGCAACAATGTGTTCGTCCTTTCATGTGTGTGTGTGAGACTATCAAGTATTCATACAGTCGATAAAAGCAGCGAATTTATAAAAAATACGTAATTATATTAGTTATACAGACTTTTTACAACAAATTTACTACCATACACTTAAATAATTTCTTTCTCCGATGCTAAAAAAATCGCTCCAGTGCAAAGTATTTTTAGCGAGCAAATGGAACAGACCAATCAGTTTGTTGAATGAGCATCGCTGCCTACAAACTACAATAACACTGCAGCGCGTATTTAATTATTATTTTACCGCTGTCTCGAAAACCTTTAATTCAGTTTTCATTGCAATTTTTTTAAACATTTTTTCATGGGAATTTCTTGAATTTCGTTGGTGGAGCGGGCAGGAGAGAGACGGAAAGTTTGACGGCTAGACGGTGTTAGCCATCACTTCTCACGTGTTGATTGCGCCCACGATGGCCTAACTCACCATGTGCATGCTCACCGAAACAGCGTTCCAATAAAAGTTTTTTAAAGTTTTTCTTCGCAAATTTTTTTCTTTCGCAGCTGAGGCTTACCAATTAACAGTCAATTAGTTTCGTTATTGCTTTGAACTAACACACTTTTTTAAAATTACCTCAAATTCTGACAAAACATGCCTGAGGATTTACCTTTTTTTTTGGGAAGGAGGGTGAGGGTGGGGGATTGTGAAAAAACATGAAGTCTGTTTTAAAAATTTTTATTTAAAGTAAACATTTTTGGGTTCCGTGGCATTTTGTTAAATTGAAGTTCTACTGTTGTTAGTTACAGTAGGTTACTTTTTGCAAACAACTATAGTTGCCTCAATACGCGACAATTATTCGAACTTGTGATCGAGACCACTAGTTGTTCTGGAATCACCGCCACCGCAATGCCAACACAGAGCCACTTGGGACAATGCGTGACTGTACGTCTCTGACATCACGTCTCAGGCACAAAGCAGAGACCCACTCTGGCCGAACTGTAAACTGGGCAGCTCACTGTGAAGTGTAGGCACAAAGATGTGGCTGTAACACTCGAGGAGCACTCCCCCCCACTTGGGACAATGCGTGACTGTACGTCTCTGACATCACGTCTCAGGCATGAAGCAGAGACCCACTCTGGCCGGACTGTAAACTGGGCAGCTCACTGTGAAGTGTAGGCACAAAGATGTGGCTGTAACACTCGAGGAGCACTCCCCCCCACTTGGGACAATGCGTGACTGTACGTCTCTGACATCACGTCTCAGGCATGAAGCAGAGACCCACTCTGGCCGGACTGTAAACTGGGCAGCTCACTGTGAATGTAGGCACAAAGATGTGGCTGTAACACTCGAGGATCACTCACCCCACTTGGAACCAGTGAGAACAGGGCAAGCTGCATGTCTGGTGAGGTAGTCACCCTCTCCGCTGGGGTGCAGGTTGTGCCAGAAGGCAGCGGTGCCCTTCTTCGGCCACAGCGACAGTTTCAGGGCAGGGAATACTGTCGCACCTCCTTGCTGAACGTCGCTCATCTGTTGAGACAAACACAACATGCCTGTTAAACAGCTAGTAGTGACGTGAAGAAGTTAATGGTGGAGCGGGGGAAATGGGAGATCCCTGAGAAAACCCACCGGCCAGCAGCATCGTCACAACCAAAAATCAGCGACCGACCCCGTCGGGAATCAAACCCAGATTGCCTTGGTAGGAGGCAAGTGATCTGACACCTCGACCACCATGTTCCCCCCCCCCCCTCCAACCAGTTAATAGTGAAGAAATACAACCACGAGGTGTCGCGGTATCTGTTAAGAGAGTGTGGTACATTAATCTACACTAAATATAATGCATCATTATGAAACATGCAATTTTTACCGTTATTATAGAACCAAAAACATGCAAACCTATAAAATAATACTACTTCTGTATAAATAAACTATTAGTGAAGCACAAATTCACTATCAACTATCACTAATACTGGCGGAAGAAATCATGCCAACAAAATTTGTTAGTCTGATCAAATATCTCCTCATAAAGTTGCCAAAATATAAAATCCTTGATTTTCATTTCAAAGTTTTCTTTTACAGACTATATCTATACATGTATTTGTCATAATGTGAATAAATTTTGAAAAATTTCCAGAACTGTGTAATTTAATCTGTGAGTGTTATTTTGACATCAAGCATAATATTTTCCATTATGGCAGTGAACTTTCCTGATAGAAATTTATGTCTCCAGAAGAAATAATGTGATTGGTTGACTTCTGTCTAGCAACATTGCGGAAGGCTTGAAGCCAAGGAACAATGTCATGTTATAATGTGTACTTACTCCTACTGGTAAACATGTGCGTTGCTAGCTGGCCACTAAGAAAAAAACACAGTTGCGATTAAATACAAGTTACTACTATTAACACAGAAAAATTCCTACAATTTTGTTCCTAGTCAGCAAGTGATAAGGGAAAAAGGGTCAAATTTCAATTATCTCTAAAAAAATTACTCTGAAAAAAACAATACCAATAAAAATGTCAATGAACAGTACTTACGTAAAATAAAACTGTAGCTATTCTGTTTCCTGTGCCAAGGCTTTTGAATGCATTATGTTCTTCTTTCTGAAAATAACAATATAAAAAATTAGCATGATTACAAGGCTTACGTACATGGCACTAATGAACACAGCCATCACTGGCGCACCAAGTATCGCACTGCAGGGAGAGTTACCTGCCAATTAGTACCTCTTAGACCTCTCCAGGGTTCTTTACAAAGTAATAGTGGATAAGCCCCTCCCTCCTAGCCCCCCTTAGTTATGCCTAGAGAAAGGTACTATGGAGGCAAAGAAAAAAATACAAGTATTTATTGAAATTTTAGTTTCATGTCAATTTTCGTGAGACTACAGCCTTCCAAGATGTTCAGTAGATACTTACTTTCCAACTAATCTGTTCGTTAAACTAAAACAAACCCACACTAAAATATTTAGTGAACAACATGAGAAAAAAAAATCACTAAGATAAAATTTTAAAAAAGGATTTCATTATGTATTCTGGGTAAATTATTTAAAAGCACTGGCAAAATAATACCCTTTGCCTGCCTTCAGTGAATTCTAAGCATGCGCCACTGACGTAACTATAAATTTTTTGTATCATAACCTTTTCACTAACATAATTTAATACAAAAGTAGAAATTACCAAATGAGACACTCAAGCAGGATTTACAACGATCCATTGCGTCCGTTCGTCCGTCATCCGTCCGTCGATCACGTGACTTCCAGCCAATCAGGTGTCTGGAATAATTCTATCCGTCCGTCCGTCGAAAGCTTGCCAATCTTTAACTTTTGACGGACGGACAGGTGAAATTACAGCCTTCTCAAGATGGCGACGATCATTTTAACTGTTTAATTTAATAAGAAGGCTGTGAATTTTTTTTATATTTATTAGATGATGCTGTAAATTATATTTTATAATACGATAGTGATAGTTTTGTGCATCCGGGAAAAATTAAAACACCAACCAAAATTATTTTTTACATAATGCTTACTAACATTACACCAAAAGTAATTTAATTAGTAAATACTTATACTCGTTAAATTTCTTTGTGACAAAGAACAGTGTTTGCAATTATAAGTAGCTATAGATTGAGTAAAAATCTGTAAAAGTAAATAATATATTTAAGGGATTTTTTTATATTCCACAGAAGTTTTCTGTTTGTACATTGGTAGCATTGCAAATTAAAGGATTAACGACGGACGGATGACGGATTTTTGTAAATCGCTAGCATTTCTGAAGTACGGAACAGGCCGAAAAACTGGCGGACGGACGGATGACGGGCGGATGCGACGGATCGTTGTAAGTCCCCCTTCAGAGGCGTATCCACATAAGGGGGCCGGGTCACCTTCGAGGAATTGCTTGAAATGTTAATTACAAGCACTTGATCAAAATGAGGTCAATTTTTTACGGAATATGTTGAAAAACTTACGTAAATATTTAAGTGTTTTTTATGGAATATGTTGAAAAACTTATGTAAATATTTAAGTGAAGATAGTATAACAATACCACATCAGGCTTACTGTTTGTTATTATTTAATTTTTTCTAAGTAATACTGCAGTTGCTTAAACTGGGTCTTAATTCAGTGTATGAGAATTAAGATGCTGGATACATGGCCAGTGGATATTCCCAATACTTTGCACTTCCTGTTTCCTTCCTCTCCAGAGGGTTTACCATAACTCCTCTGTATTGATACCTACCATCAACGGGACATTCAAATAAATAAATTAATTAATTTCATTAACAGCAGCAAATGTAGAAAGTAAGAAAGGAGACCAATTTTTTTCAGAAAGGAAAAAAGATATATTGATGTTTTAAAGAAAATATATGATCCTAATTCCTGGAGGTGTTTTTTAATACTCAAAGTAAATGCTCCGAGGGCAGTAGTCCTGCGGAACAGAAACACTCGTGTGACCCTAGTCCCTACATTTCACAGTGACAACCCTGCCATCGCATACCGTACGCATGTGGATATGCCGTGCGCGTAGAAGATGAACCACTCTGTTATAAAGAAGCCAAAACTCAGTAAAGAAGACAAAGTAAGTTATAATATTTTTTAAATGTTAGTTTTATTACTTGAGACATTGTGATAGTCTATGAAATAATAAAACTAGTTTCGATCAACATTTACTTCGAAACATGCACAACAGAAGTGTTTACACAAATGACAGTTGCAGCCAAGCTGTAGGTTTGAAGAGTGCCACGCCTCCAACCACAGCAATCTGGGTTCAATTCCTGGCTAAATCAATCTTTATTTTTATTTTACTTGTGATAAATATGGTAGACATTGCCATTGGCCAGCAAACTTCCTCGAATCACTCCTGTTTCAACCACTCTTTCGTTTCGTTACTGCTCCATTGAAGGAGTTGGTTTAATGTTGCCCCTCAGGTTTAATGTCGCCCCTCAGGAAAATTTGCTTCTTGGGGTGAGGTAGCCCCGCCCTTGAGTTCACTCCTAACTCAATTTTTATTTATAAACTTGCAATTACTTTTTGGTTCGTAAATACATATTTCAATATGATGTATATGGACTGTCACCCTACTTACCCTAGCAAAGTCAAAGTGTGGCTCGTAGTGGCCTCCGATGCCGTAGTTGACAACCTGCAGCTCCTCGGCCGTGGCGACAGTCAGAGACGACAGGTCCTCCACTCTCTTGTTGACTGTCACTACAACCTTGTGGTCCTCGTCCTTGAGCCACGCAGACTTACTGATCCTGTAGTGTGCTACTTCCAGCTGGCCCGTCTGGTAGTTCTGCACCGTCGCTCGTCGGAACTACATCAACACACACATCTGTCATCCAGCGTGACCGGACATGCGCGTACTGTACAAGGATTTGTTTCAAGAGAACTCTAATATACACAAACTGTAGGAAGTTATCTTTGTTAGTGCGATTGTATTAAATTGTCCAGCAATTATTAAGAAATTAAAGCCTAAGGAATTTCTAAATATGATCATTAAGAGGGTGAAAAGATGTGATATGTGTTTAACAGTTTATATCTATGGAATGAGGGTGATTGTGCAGAAAACTAAGATAAAGAGGTTTACCAAGAAAAGAGAGCTGGTCAACGAGAACTACAGTTGGGGTGGCCAGGTGATTGGGGAGGTGGATAGGTACAAGTACTTGGGAGTTATACTGCAGGACGACCTAAAATGGGAGGAGGGGGGCAGGTGAGAAGTTGTAAGGGAAGGGAGAGGAGCTTTGGGGCTGTTGGGACGAGTACATAAGGACACAAATAGGGGGGTGAAGGAAAAGGCCTACAACACGATGGTGCGGCCTATCCTGGAGTATGCGGTGGCAATCTGGGATCCATACTTGGAGGTGGAGGTGATGGAGATGGAAAGGGTGCAGAGAAGGACACCAAGTGGGTACTTAATATATGGAGGACACGGGATGAAGGGAGGGAGAGGAAGGACATCGACCATCAGTAATGGTCAAGTCACTAAAATGGGGCACACTGCAGGAGAGGCAGAAGGTGGAATAATTGGTGAGAATGTTCAAGGTGGTGAGAGGTGTAGGAGGGTGGGCACAACTGGGAAGCAGGATTCAAAAAAGGATTCTATACGGGAAGAGGGGATCATGAATGGAAGATTCAGAGAGTAGTAAAAAGAACAGAGAGAGAGAGGGAAAAATTCCATGGTAGGTAGAAAAGTAAAGGAGAGGAACGAACTTATGTAGGAGGTGGTAGGGGTGAGGGGGTGAAGGAATTTATGAAGAGGGTGAGCGAGATAGTAATAGGTGAATCTAAAGGGGAGGTGCGATAAACATTATTATTATGCCACCAAGCCAGCAGTCCAACTGCAGGAGGGCAACCCAGTCAATCAATCAAACCCTAAAAGACAGATTTGTATTTTGTTTAAAAACGACAATTACGTTAACATCCAAAATTAATCTAAGAATTTTTCAAAATTCACTGAACGGGTACTTTATTAAGTGGCTATGTGGATATTTAGAAGCCGCTTCGTTGCTGCAATGCCATAAGTAGACGTTGTGTATGGCAGTATACAATATTCACTATAATTATTATTAACTTGTGTTTTTGTAGAGTTTAAAGTATATTAAAAAGAAAAGGATATTAAAAAATTACAAAAAAATTGTGCAGTACTTACTTTCACCACTATAAGATTCTGAAAAACTAAAAAAATATTTCGGAATTTTTCAAACTCAGTATTAGAATGCATAAATGATAAATTGAAAAATTGTTTAAACACATTCAATCCTTTTCCATCCTTTTTCTGTAAATTTATATAAGCATCATTCTGATGCAAAACATGCCTGAATATGTTGACAGGTTCAGATTCTAAAGCAAAAAGTACAGCAATATTTCAATGGGTACAATTAATATTAAGGGTTAATCAAAAAATATTTTAGCCTTTTTAACACCTTAGAATGCAAAGTTATAGAAAAATTCTTAAAATATTTTGCAGGTATTAAAAATAGCATCATCATAAAGCAAAAAGCACCTCAATACCTTGATGGGCTCTATAAATCATTATCAGAAGCTACTACCTTGGCAGTTCAAATACACAGATAGAAAATCTGGCCAATAGTATAAGAGAAACTCTAGCCTTGAGATTGCCCTATTTTTAAAGATTTAAATAGTTGTTCTTTTATAAAACTAAAAGTTGATAACTTTACAGAATGGTCTTTCTTAGTGGATACGACATTCAGACATATATAATGCGGAGGTCTGCTAGCTACTACAGAGAATTCTACATATACAGACTATGTGTGATGTATATGTTACCCTTGGCTGAGCCAGTCTCTTGATGACTTCAATCTCAGAGTCATAGAGGACGTCATGGTAAATGACGATGCGAGGTCTGAGGTAGGCCTCCTCCTCTTTGACGCGAGCAAGCTTGAGGAACGGCACTCCACGGTCAATGTAGCGACACTTGAGCCTGGCCAGGACAGACTGCGGGGGTGTCATCTCCCCGCGACAAAGCATCTCGTAGAGTTCTCTCTCCGAAGGGTCGGCCTGCTGAGGAGTCTTGGCTGGCACCAGTGGGGCCTACCACAATACTACCTTCATCAACACTCGACGCCAGTTCGTTCATATTGCAGCAACACAAACACACATTACATGTTGTCACATTATAATAATGTAAGCATTATCAAGAGCAACAACATGTACTAATTACAACTTTATTAATGTGGGCAAAGTCATTGGCTGGAAAGTTTCAAAATGTACTATTCAGTTACATATTAAATTTACTATGACTGGATTAGAAAAGTAAAGTGTTCAAATGTTTTCACAGTATTAATAGGAGCAGCTTGAGACTCATGGTTATTGGAGTTGGAAGGAATAATAACGTGTAATTCTATCAGTGTGCAGATGTAGGAATATCCCAGTGTGTATCTGTACAGACTGCTACTGTATATCTAAGTAGATAGTCGTGAGAAGTGCAGACCTGTTCCACAGGTATGATGTCTTCGCCGTCCTCTCCTCTCTTCCGCCTGTCTTTGCTGAGGCGCTCGATGTCAGCCAGATAGTAGACGCGGTTCCCTAGTGCTCGCTGGTGGTTCGGCACAATCTCTAGTAGTTCGTCTGTCAGCTCCAAGGCTGCGTTCACGTTGCCTGTAAACAGTACGCAACTGCTCACATTATCTGTGACGACAGCTCCCTCTTCCTCCGGCGTAGCCAACGTGATACAATATTTGTCTTGGGATAGCTAAGGGGATATGCCTCCCTAGCTTGCAGACATGAAGAATAAATGGAGATAAATGTTAAAATAAATTAATTCTCAACATAGCAATTGTAAAATCAACTCTTTTAAACCAAAATGTTCTAGATAAAAGTTTCGTAAATAACAATATTCTTCCAGAAATTTTGCGCAAAATACAATTTCTCTGAAACAGTTATCTTAGTAATTGATCCATCCAGAAGTAACTGATTTTAACACTGATCCTCCATTAAACTCCAAGACTGTAGGATTGATTGATAAACAGAAATATTATTGACAAAATATTACTTATTTTCTATTTATAAAACATTGGTTTTTTAAAATATTGTACAACCATATTAACTACACTTCAGACAAAGCAAACTAAGTGCTAGACAGTATCAATTTTACTATAGCGCCATACATGACAATCAGGACAAGAATTCATTATTTTACAGAGCTAGATGATAATAGTAATAATAATGATAGTACCTATATATATATATATATATATAATATGTGTGATATATGTATGTAAATGTGGAATGTGTAATAAGTTTATCTTAAAACGTAATACTATTACAATGAAGTGTTTAACTCATGAAATACTGTCAGAAAATTATCATGGCAAACTGTGACAGCACAGCATCAATCCTTTTAAACAACTGGTGACTATGGGTGTTTAGGTATCTGATTTTTCAGATGATCAATAATTAAAGACAAAAAATGTTCCACTGTCATAAGAGCAATATGAAGCAAAGAAACACTGACATAAAACAAAAAATTATATACTGTATATTATGTATAATGCATCTTACAAAAATTCTTATAGAAATTAATACAAAAAGGTACAGAACATTAAACAGGGCCTACGGTTTCAGCACCGAACGTCAACAAATTTTAATTTGCCAACTAGAACACTTTTAGCAGTTGATCGGTATTCACATATAGTCTATCTATCTCACATAAGGATTCCATATTTTGACAGTTCACTTTGGAGAAGTGTGTCTGTAAACAGGAATGTGAAGACAGGGCCTTTCCAGGAAGCTAGGTAGGTTTAAAGCTCCAAAGAATGACATTGCCAGGCACATTTCTGAGAAGAGAAATGTAAAAATATGGAAAAGTTACACTAGACTGATGCTCCACTTTATTTTTAAGGCTCCAAAACAATTATATATATGGACGGCTAATTTTCGCGAAAAGACTTTTGCTCCAAATTGTTTCCGTGCCTTTCGTACACGTCTGCAACTCTGCTTCATGGTCAGTGATTGGACGTTTTAACTCTCACGAGTTGTGTGTTCTACCCACAAATCATAGACGTGTAGTTTTGCAGTAACATTATTGTTATTGGCTCAGTGAAATGAGAGTAGTCTTGTAATAAAGGCCCACTTCCCAGTAACCACGGAGCAGAACTGCAGGTGTGCACGTAAAACACTGAAACAAACTGGGTCAAAACTCTTTTCACAAATTGTTTGCGGTTCTATATACAATACATAATGTTGAGACAAAATAAAAACAATTTAAAAATGAAAGGCTGAGCGTTTAGTCTTAGGACACAATATACTAGTCCATTACAACATTGATACTCTATCACATGCTTTAAAACTACTTCTATTATCTGTCTGTCTGAGAAAAAAAAATTTTGTTCAAATTAATTCCTTAATTGCACAAGGTTTAAAATGCCCATAATGTATGTACTTGAATTTTCTACAAATATTTACATTTGTGGGGATTAAGTGTAGCAATGCACAATAAAATCTTCTATGTTAAGTTAAAATTATGTTAAACACTACCGTAAAATGTGGTGAATACGGACAACATTTGAAACAGATTCCTAGCTTAGACCTTTACCTTAAATTAAATTATATTTCAATACAATTAAGCTTTGTAAAATTATTAACTTGCAAACCTTAAGGAAAAACTCGTGTTTTAACACCATGTACAGGAACTTTTGATTTGAAATTTTGTCCCTATTCACCCCAGTGTCCCTGTTCACCCCATTTTATGGTACTTTCAATTGAAATACTCTAATGTCTTTGATTTGTTGTCATGTGACACTTGGTGCAGAAGTTTGTGTGTTTCTTTTATCAATTATGGATGAATGTTGTTCTAACGATCTAGTATAAAGTGGCCCCTGGAGTTTTGTTGTTTCAACAGAGAATCTACAAAGAGACATGTGTACATAGCATGTATTACAGCCAGCAGCATGTACCTTGCATGTACGTAGAGAAGGCGAGGTACTCCAGTATGTCAGACTTGGTCGTTGTCTTGTTGGACTCTGTGTGGTAGCGGTCGAGAGCTTCGTTCATCCACAGTACAGTATGGTAGAAGTCTCCGTTGTTGTACGACTGACGACCCAGCTCGAAGCAGTCGCCAGCTGTAACATCAACAATACTGTAATAAATACTGAATCAATATTAAAATTAATTACATCTCAATGGATTACTAGTTATAAGAGTAACTGCTTGTTCAGTAGTTATCCTGTAGTAGACCTGTCTTACATAGAGAACCTCCCAGTGAGTACGCTTATATCTACAAAACCAGCACACTACTTCATTCACATACATAAAATAATGAAAAATGTTGTAATGAACAACCATACAAACCTAATGAATTCAATATATTTTTAGGAGAGTTGGGGACATTCTGATTACTGCACGCAGGAAATGTAGCAGACACATTACAGCAAGCAGGCTTCCAAGAGACACTCCAATTTATATTGTTCTTGTATTTTAACACTGCAGAAGAAAAATACTAAATTGCTGTAGCGTCCGTGTTTATAAAATGTACAGTAATGTCGATAGGCCTAAACACATATTATAATCCAATTGTAGTGTCATAACTAACAAATTTACTGAAACAAATCACATTGTACTGAAATTACAGATTATTGGATAAGTCAAGACAAAGAGTTAATTTTTAGTGGTGATAGGTTGTGAAACACTAATTTGAAAATGTATTTTTAATTTGTTTGTAAAGTGAATTATTGTGGGAGTATTGGTACACTGAAAATAAACTAAAAATTCTATTTTTTATACATAAAAAAATTGAGGAAAAAACATGATGAATAGTATCAATACATTAAAAGACCAAGTAGATTTTTATTTAATTTAAAGAAATGGAGTTTTAAGTTGATTTTCAGTGTTAGCATTATTCACAATAACTTAATGGACAAATTGTAAACACATTTCCTACTTACTTTATCATAATATATTTCACCATGCATATTTAACACAATCCTTCCTGACTCATTCTGTACATGACGGGCTACTTCAGTACAGTAAAAAAATTAATTGAAACAAAATCTTTTTGTATATTTACAAACATTATGGGATTCAAAAAAATTGTAATACACAATTCAGCAACTTTTTAAAAATACAAAATCATTTTATTGCGTGTTTGTTGAAGTAGACCATAACATTATATTTTTTTTAGTATTACATCAACTTTTTAATGTCAGTTGGCTTTCATTATTTGTTTGTTCCTGTAGTATGCAGAAACTATTTGAATGGTGGCTGGAACCTGGTAGTTAGGTAAAATATTTTGTTCACAATCTGATTATGCAATACATTTAATCATATCGAGCCTATCATGGCATGTTTTATACCTTGCTATTAATAGTTTAATAACACAGAGTGTTCCACTGATAAACCAGCATGCTTCCTGAGGCGTGTTCTTCAGTACAAAGTGAATAAAAACCTCTTATAAAAATGGGCTTTGCAGATCCATTGAGTTACAGGGACAAGTAAATGTACAAGGAAGACAGACACACGCAGTGGAGTAACCTATTCATTGATGTGACAACAGGAATGGTTAAAGACACTCACACAATTGACAAAGTATCCTTGTTGTACTTCTTCGTGTGAAACTACCTGAAGAGTTGGGTTACGGTGACGCTCAACCACCCACACGGGGCCAGTTGCTGCAGGCGACCAGTTACCTCATGTGCAGTGGCAATGATCCATGATGAACTGCGTTGAGGCCTGCATGTAGCTGATGTGCGTCACTACACATCCTTGTAGTCATATTTAATACAAGTTCTCCGCAAGGCTACATGTGTATTATTTCGCGTTAATGGAGCTGCAAAACCCATTTTTATACAATGTATTTGGCCCCAAAGTTCTGAGGAACAAGTACAACCTTCACATTTTGGCAGGGGCAGCAGACCCTTCAGCCTCATTGTCCTAGTGAATACTAGTGAACATATTGTCAAAATATTCTCTTTCTTAAGATAAGTCCTCGCCAAGCACATTGGCTGTGTTGTACTGTAGCGTGTCATGCATATTATTTTTTACATGAAACCGCTTAACTTATTCATTCTAGGTTTATCTATGAAAAGACCACATACATGAAACTACCCTTCTATAGTTTTAAAAATCCAGCACGCTCGTCAGAAACATGACATTCGGGCTTCTCACAGTGGCTAAAAACTTCTTTCATAGACTGCTGTAACTCTGAAAATACAACCTGAGTTTGTAAAGTGTAAAAACCAGATGTAAGTGTTGGCCTTGACATCAAACACTCCACAAATAACATTTTTGGGTCATAGCTTAAAGACCCACAGGAAATAGACTACGAAAACCTTGCACACCAGTTCGGTACGCTGGCAATAGAGGTGATAAGCTTCTCGTCGTGTGTGGCTGAAGTTAGAGCACATCAGAGCCATAGTAATTTGAGTGGACGGGAAAAATGCCTGTCACGACAGATCTCTGAAGAGGACGAAATATTCACCCTACTGACTTCTCTAGCTTTCAACAACAAAGTGCAACATCTTGCTGTTTTAAATAAAAAAAATAGATTGAAGGATGTGGTATAAAGTTTTATATCTCCCCTCACACACACACATAAAAATATATACTTTCTAAGGCCTCTAGCACAATTATTGTAAGTCACTGTTGGCGTCATAGGCGTAATTCGGGGGTGGCAAGGGGTGGCGGTTGCCACCCCAATATTGTGTTCATATAGATCACAAAATTCTCATTCTTAGCATAGGAATACAACTTTACTTGTGCATTTTCCATTACAATGTCTTTAATTTAGGTGGTAACAAAAAATAACCAATACAAAAGTGTATAATTTTGATGGAAACAGTTCAATTCCACCCCTCCCCCACTTTTTTTCAAATCTTTTATAACTGGTAATCCTTGCCACCCCAATCAAAATGCTCAAATTACGCCCATGGTTGGCGTTGTTGTTAATGGATGGTGTGATAAACGTGGGTTGTCACATTATACAGTCGTATATCACCACCATGAAATACTTTAAGTTTATGTAAAATTTTATGCTTAAATTTGTGTTTGAGGAAATGAGAAACAAAGAGAGGCGTATTAATGATTTTATGTAACATGAAACATAATTTATCTATAAACCATAATTTTATTGGTTGGTTTTTTCTAATAGGTTCCACACTTTGAACTTAACTACAACACGAACACCAACCATCGGAAATGAGAGTTGAATCGCTTTCGTGACCAACAGCTACTACAAACACCAACAGACAGTTCTGCTGTCACACATTTGGTAACCTGACCTTGAACTATCGCCAACCACCTACGACCATCAAATGTGCCAGAGGCCTAAGACTGCACACAATGCCAGACAGAGACAGAATGAAGCAGTAGAGTAGAGAGTGACCTGTGAGCTCCGTGCTGTATTGGATACCGTTGAGCTCGCCGCGAGCCACAGACGACGTGTCCAGCTTGTATGTGTCCTGTAGCCTCATGAGCGCTACAGCTGCTCCGTTCAGGTCCTCGTCTGTAGGGAACTTGAGTACCTGGTGGTACTGTGTCAGGTTCTCTATGAAGCCTGCAACACACACATGTAGTACATATACTATCAGGGCCACTGCAAGGTAATATGGTGTCTTAGCTGAGTAACTTCAGCAACTCCAGTCTCTTCACCCTCCCCCCCCTCTTTTACCCATCACTTTAACAGACCACTTGGTTACACTTATTTAGTAGCCTAATTGTATAAAAATCCAATTTTCATTAATTTCATATGATCAAACAGTAAATCATGTTATTCGACCGTTCTGCCACACCTAGCTTGTTGGTACACTAAGCAGTCACCTGAGTCATCTATGTAGTTATGCCGGCCCTGTCAATCGAGACACACCAGCCAACACACGAAGCAGAGCCGAACACAAAGAGATGGAGGGAGGAGGCATAATGGGCATCTCAGCTGCCCCCCAACTCGAAATGTTTGAACTTACATGAGATAGAACAGTGAAATGGGTCCAGACCCCTTTATTTTACAGAAATGGTTTAAATAGCACCATTTTGGACCTTAAAATACAAGTGTTTTCAGGGGAGGGCCCCCAGAACCATCACTTAATTGGGGAGGGGGGTATCTGTGATACTTTATAACGTTCCCTGGGACCATGTAAAATGTTTCTTCGGTGTATTGTAAAGCCATAATTATTTTAGTTCTATACAACACAACCTGTTAAAAAGACTATAAAACCAAAATTTAAAACTTATGAAATTGATTCTTGGGGTTCGGGCCCCCTCCGAAAACATTTTTCTGTGTGCGGCCCTGACATGATGCTACTCTCAAGCTAACTCAGTATGAAAATTTCAACTTCTTTCAACCATAAAGAGTGTGTGTGGCACAGCTGCGTTCTGTCATTAAACATATATACTGCATACTGCGTAGAAGCAGAGCCTTTTATGAAAATGTGAAGTCCAGGAAAAACATAAATATGAGCCCATCCCCCCCCTATTTTTTATATGCAGTGATGTGAAATTGTAGGCTCTCATATACTTTCCTGACATGTTGGATGAGTTATGATCGCTCTGACCTCGACAATCTTAGATATCAATGACATTGTGTTTTACTGTAGCCTACTGGATGCAATGTCAAACCATTTTCATTAAATGGTAATATAACTTACTCGATATAACGTACAGGAAGAAATGGTGCAATCTCTTATTCAAACCCGATTCTAATATCATCTTCGAAAGTTATTTTTCATTTTAGAGGTAGTAAACACTGCAAACTCGTTTAGTACTTTGTTTCGTAAATAATTTCAAACACGCGCTAACGCAACTAACACGCTAAGCCTTCGAATAGTGAATTGAGTTCGTGACGTCACTTTGCCCAAATCCAAATGTAAGCAAGACTAGGACTGTAAATCTTCTAGACAACGGTAACAAGTGATATTACTGTCCAAGCTATGTGCATCGTTATTACACTTTTCATGACAGTTTTCCAATAACGATCACTTACACCCGTCAACTGCTGGACGCCATAGTTTGTAAACAAACATTGTCAACCTGATGTAAATACAATATTGAGTGTTTCTTTGCTTGTATGATACAGGTTTTGTGACTAAATAATTATCAAACAGTAAGAGGAAAACCAATATCTGTATACAGAGATAAAAATTTTTTTTTTCTTGATTTTCTTTGGTAGTAAAAGTATGAACATTTCATTTTAAAAAAATGAATTTTTAATAAACTGAAGACTACTATTAGAGTGAAATGATTCCACAATTTGTACAATTAAATGTATTTCCCATTATGGTTTTTTAAGTAACTGTGCTGCATGCACAGAATATATAAAGTAACAAATTAACAAAGCCTAATGTAATATTACTGTATTCTATGTCTTGTAGATCGACCTCTTTGGCCTAATTGTTTGCAAGATTGTTATTTAACATAAAAAGCTATGCTGTATTTTAGTGCATAAAAGCCAAATAGTCTTGGTATTAATTAGTACTATATTACAATTTTATTCACTAAAATAAACTATAAGTTATAGTAATTGAGGAAAACTGATATATTATAAACTACTGTAATGTAGTGAAATGGATAAATTCCTCAAACCAAATCGTTTGGACGTTAATCCCGACTCGCCCACGGCAGGGAAGGAGTTCAACCATTGGCTTGCCACATTTGAAAATTTCTTGGATTTCTCCGAAAAACAACTGAAAGAGGAAGACAAATTAAAGGTAATGACAAATTTTCTTTCTTACTATGTTTTCGAACTTGTAAATGAATGTACTACTTATTGAGAAGCCATAACTGTTTTAAAGTCTATTTTTCACAAAAAGAAATAAGTACCATTTTTTCACGACATTTACTCGCCGTTCGTAAACAACAGTCTGGGGAGAGCATTGATCAATACATTCAATCACTAAAAATTCTGAGTAAGGATTGTGATTACACGGCTGTTTCTGCCATAGAGCACAGAAATGATTGCAATCGTGATACTTTTATAAATGGAATATTGTCGCCTCATATACGGCAACGTTTACTTGAAGCTGAAACTCTAGATTTAGAAGAGACTGTCAAACAAGCGCTGACTCTTGAAACTGCCCAAAGAAATGCTGAAAGTTATTCTTCTTCGAATTTTTCTTGTGCTAGTACCGACTCTAACTTTGAAAACACTACTACTTCATATAAAGTTACACTTCCTGTTATAGATGAACCTATTTCTAATGTATGCGCTAGTATGAAACAATTAAATCCTAATACTGTATATGTTCGAACCCTAACATAGCATTGTCTCTCTCGTGTAAACTAATCTTCACTGACAACATTCCTTGTTCCTTGCTACATGTGCAACGTATCTCGAACGTTATGTTATTGTTTGCAGCATGAAGACGAAGTTAAGTTTCCTTAACAC
This sequence comes from Medauroidea extradentata, assembly GCA_003012365.1. Taxonomy (NCBI): domain Eukaryota; kingdom Metazoa; phylum Arthropoda; class Insecta; order Phasmatodea; family Phasmatidae; genus Medauroidea; species Medauroidea extradentata. The sequence continues at coordinate 21,753 of PNEQ01074023.1, forward strand.
AGTTGGAGTGAGTGACAGATTCTCGTCAGCGCTTAACATCGAGGTCTTTAGCGCTGGTGAAGGGTGATATGAGGTGTGTATGGAGCAGCACCGGAATGAAGGGGCGGGGAAAACTGGAGATCCCTGAGAAAACCCGCCAAACAACGACTTCTTCTGGCACGATTCCCACAAGCGAGAATCCGGAGACAGACACTGGCGGGAATCGAGCCTGGATTACCTTTGTAAAAGGCGAATGGTGTGACCATTCAGCCACCTCGGCTCTTACTACACAGTTTGGATTCAAACAACATATGCGATCGTGGAAAAGGTCTCTGTATGAATCAAAACATCCCTTCAAGTTTTGACTAAGAAATTACATTCCCGGCATCATTCAGAAGCAAATGAATGTGTAATATTTAATGGTAAACTTGCTTCGATGTTATGTGAGATATTTATTTAGGTGCTTTGTTATTTTTGAACTCTTCTGACTCACATACTATAAAAAACGCAAGACTATGATATTATAATGGTTTATAATTACAAACAAATTTCATTGTCAAACGACTGTTCAGTAATTGAATATACTGTGCACACTCCTTGCATAAGTTAATCTGCCTTTCTTTACAAATTACTGGTTCCGTCGTTTCTAAAACTCGCACATGTGAAAAAGTTTAATAGTTCTTACACAGATAACTATATCTTATTTCAACCTAGTGGGCAATTTGGCAGTCAGTTGTAGCGTAGGGAAATACACTGTTTCCATGGTAACACTTGTAAACAGGACTACCAAGCGAACTGTAAAACACTATAACTCTAACGCGTCACACACACACAGTACATAATGTATTTTTTTAAATTAGAGCATAAGTGGTGGTATTTGTTGTTCCCTTCAAATATTTCTCTAAGTGCAATGTTTTCGTAATACAGGAAAAAGATAAAGTTGACTTTAAAATATAATAAATGTACCGTAAAGATAACTGCTGAATTATTTTGGTGACAAAGTAATTTGTTAACCAATACTTACCCAGCACAGCTGCTGTGTCAGTGGCTTGTATCAGGGGTGCCCACAAGAGGGGGGGGGGGGGGGGC
>PNEQ01074024.1:0-22821 GCA_003012365.1 Medauroidea extradentata
CGAGCATGGCCGAAGATTGCCGAAGGTTAACGAGCTTGGCCGAGCATACCCGATGTATTTTTTTAACTAAATAATTGTTATATAAAATTATTTTATATAAAACGTTTTTATTAAATAGTATTTTTATTAAAAATATTTTATTTTAATTAAATTAATTTTTTAATGCATGTGGGGTTAGGATGGAATGCGAAATCAAAAATTTTTTGGAAGACTCGGAAGAAACCTCCAAGCTGACGGTCGAAACAATATGGCAGCATTTTTAAACTTTTTTTATTTTTAAATATTTTTTTGGAATTTTTAAATTTTTTTTAATTTTTCGAAATTGACGTCATTAAAGATGGCGGTCGGAAACAAGATGGCGGGCGGAAACAATATGGCGGCCGGAAACAAGATGGCGGGCGGAAACAATATGGCGGCCGGAAACAAGATGGCGGCCGGAAACAAGATGGCGGCCGGAAACAAGATGGCGTCGGGGTGTCGGGTTACAGGGGTCAAAGGTCAAGGTCACGGGGGTCAAAGGTCAAGGTCACCCACACACCCACAGCCGCCAGCCGCTGTGCCCGGACCGCCATTTTCATACTACTCATGCCCTTAAGAGTGCGGTTCACCTCAGTTTTCAACATTTTTTTTTTATTTCTGTATTTGTTCCATATAATTCTTTCTTGATTTATACACACATTCTGATTAAATCTTCCTCTTAGGAAATTTTTATATCTCTCGAAGTTTTTGCGTAATAAGAGTATCGTATACGTCAAAATTAACTGAAAAAATTCACACAATATAACAATGTTGTCGGCTATGATTTGACATGTATAAAAGCAAATATATAGATATACAATATATATATATTTATATTGTATATCTAAAAAAATTTGATGATATATTTTTTATTTTCATTTTTAAATTCAGCATTTTTATTAAATACAAGTAGGTTTTACTTATTTTCTGAAAGGGTCGATTCAATTTTATTTACGTGTTTTATTGTTACCTGCAAGACCTGCAAAACTTAACAGGAATATTCTACATTTAGATGACACAAAATTTACCTATTTCTTTATTATACAGATGAAATGCCAAGTACCACGTATATTTCCTATGCAATTTAACCCAATTCTGCTGCAGCGTATGGCCTAATAGTAAATGAAGTGAATAAAAATATTTTCGTTTTAAATTTCGGCAATTTAGAACAGATACTTGCAAATTTTGGAGACAAGAAAATTGTAGCTTAAGTACATCATTAAGCAGTAAAAATATTATTTTCTTTCTGTAAAAAACTTCACTTAAAAAAATCAGATTCATCAAGTCACGGTTATGTGTTTCAGGCAACATACTCAATTGTAGACCTTATGTTAATCTTTAAATACTTTACTTTGTGACGGTCCTATTTTATTGATACTTTTATGTATAAAAATTAATGTAGTTTAGGTTAATTATGATGATTGATTGTAATGAAGAGGCCTTTATTGTCATATGTAACATATTGCCATCCATTTTAACTTCAGTATTGATTGTGAGGGGTCTGTGGGATCCTATAATAGGCCAGTATAAAAACAGTAGGAAATATGAATATTACTAATATTATCACAGAGGTATCGTGTCTGGTATCATTTTAACCTGTGGAATGTCACAGACTCGAATATGCTAGTAACATTAAGATAATTTTATGCATAATGATTTTAGTTTTTAAGAGTGATAATTGCCCGCCGGTCTGGCGACAATAGAGCAGATGATGCGTGAGCCTTACCACATGCTGTGCGAGAAGGGGGGCGCCCTACCTCCCCCTGTCTCCTTGTCATACAATCCTCTCTCTTTCTCTCTCGCCAACACATTTCTTCGTTTTTTTCCCCTCCCCCAACAAACCCCGTGTAACGTACGTAATTTGAACTAGAATTATATTAATTGAAGATAGCAAGTAGTAATTAGGCTAAGTGTTTTATTTGTAATTGCTGTGAGAATGTGCTCATGTTCAATTTGATTTTAAATAAATACGGAGGCTTCCACAAGGGACGCACGCAACTCGGGCCAGGTCTTCGCTCTGATTGGTCGGGGGAACCTACCCGCCCCCATGAGTCCGGTGGGGCGGGAAGGGGATGCCGCCCAGGAAAGCAAAGATGCGAACCGCGGGGCACTAAGAACGAGCCGGGTGTGTGTGAACTCGGGAGGACAGGTGTCGGGATCTTCGTCGTCGGGTTTGTAAGGACGGTGGACAGCGAGCTCGGGGTCACCGGTGGGTGGACTTTTCGGGTGATCGCGGCCGGTACCTGCAACATAATTAACGTCGTGACCGATCAAAAGCCGCCGTAGGAAGTGCCTATTATTATCGTCGAAAGAAACTTTAAGTATCTACTTCTCGTGACGCAACCCGCAGTGCGTGAGTCCCTTAGGCCGATTTAAAAAGAAACTTCTTTGTTATTTTATTTCAATTAGAGCTAGCCGGGCATACTACAACATTACTTAATACGAACCCAATTATCCAGCATTAATCACGTAAGAGACAGAACAACGACACATCTTATCATAACCAAACGCGGGTCGCGAGCGAGCACCAACAACAAAATCGTCGCAACTTAAACAATAATTTAACAACAGCAGCGCAAATACAGAAGGAGGGTATATAGTGCCCCTCCCCCGTTATTAAGCCTTAAAACAGAGGTAATCCTAAAACCATCTACCTGTCAGCACACAATAATCTTAAATGCTGTTTATTTTAGTACAATACAATATACCATTTAAAGTAATTTTATGAAAGCAAAACTATTGAAAAATTTCATTATTTTAATAATTATGTTATTTGTATGAGATTATGTTTGTTTCGTACGCATATATTGTGACTATTTTTAATGTAACGATATGTTTTTAGCTTTCATAGTTTTTGTATTATAGCATATCGATGTCAAAATTGGCATAAAACGATTTTATACAACAAAGTAAAACTAACCTACTTACCAAAATGAAGAAAATCACACTACAGGACAGTGCCACATGCTACACATAGGCATGTCACCGACTTTTTTTTGTATTAACGAATAATGAATTTGAAATAAAAAAATTACTGACTTTTAAAAAAATATTTAAGAAACACAAAAAACTAATCAATGTGGTTTCATAAATGTCTTGGCAGTCGGTGACACTGTTCTTCTGTGTGAATTTTTACATTTCGGTAAGTTGATTGGTTTTCCTTTCTTGAATAAAACCGATTTACGAAAATTCGGACAAAAACTATGGAAGCAAAAAATTTCATTACAGTAAAAAGTAGTTGCAACGTATGTCAATAAAACAAACCATCCCTCGTATAAATAATACATTATTTGAAACTTCTAAATTTTTTCGGTAAACGCTCACCTCAAAAATGAAAACTAGAACAGTAATTATCACGTGTGGTCCCCTTTGAGAATGTGAGTTTTTGTGTCCATTTTTCATTACCATTGTACATAGACCACATGCAACTTGAAATATCAATTTTTTTTAAATTAATAACAACCTACACACTAAATTAATGTATCCGAAAAAATTAAAGAAAAAATGCGGATAGGTTTCGAATTACTCATTTTCAGTAAAACGTCTGCGATTTTGCAACCAAATAGTTTCCCGCGTACTATCAGGCAGAAATTGAAACAACGAAAGCCCGCAGCCGTGCTGTTTGTACTATTTGGTGCCGGACTTCAGAGCACTGTTAAGTTTTAAACATATGCAAGCAAGGCCACGACTAAACCACTCACAACAATACTATTCTATACAAGGCTGAGAACATTTCGAGAAACGTACCTTCCGCTCGTCCACGCCGACACAAATAAGCGAAGGTAAGGTTAATTATAATTTATTCTACTACAGGTAAGAAAGAAAATGTGTTTTCTTATGGGAGAGTTTGGCACGGGGAAATTTTCTGCCGCTAGTATCGCTGCTATTGCTAAGGAACCAGAAAAATACGACACTGTAGTAAAATTAAATTTTAAAAAGCTTGGAAACGACAGAAGAATTTAACATAATTATAAAGTTAAAATAAACCGATTGCGCGTTTTAAATTATGAACATATTGTAATTTAAATTCATGAACTATCTGTGATTGGTCAGATCGCACACATTACTGATACCAGCGTTCAAGCGGCACAATTTTCCCTGTGACAAGCTTTTACCATCGATCATTCTAGATGGTAGAGTGAGTGAGACGAATCTGGAGTCGGATCTGCAATGCTTGCTGACTATATATAAAGAGCGTGCCGCGGCGGAGAAAATGTTCTGTGTTCTACCTGCGGAAAAAATAACTGCGTGTTGCGGAACTCTTCGAGTGGCGTATACAAATTAAATTTAGAGTTTCCTCTTTCTTTCGTTCGCTGGTACCCCTATCTATCTCCAGTAACAAGAAAGTTTGTCGCTTACTACATTTCAGGGGCATAGTCTATGTAGTCTAGAGCTGATTAAAGTCTTCGAAACTTCTAGAGTTTGGTATAGAGTTTTGTGTGGGAGGGGGGAATTATTACCTCACACACAACGTTTAAGGTTCTAATTCAACGACGTTTACTGCCCTTGAGACCACTGTTCGTTTATAAGTCCTGTTTGTACTACTTTATTTTTCCTGGGTTACATACCACCGTAGTTCGTTGACAGAATTGTGTCCCGATGGTTTATGTGTGTGTTGACAATCTACCCGTTTCCTCCGCTTTTAGATCTTCGTGGTCAAGTTCTCCTGTTTACACAATACTTGAGATAATTAATTTTTAAGACAAAACGAGAGCAGATAGCACACATATGTATAGCAGATTTGTTTAAAACGGTTTTCGCCGTGATATCAATATTTTCAAGACAAGAAACAAAACCGTTTCAACTATTAAGTCGACCAACAAAACGTGTGTTAGTTACATAATTAGCTTAAACCATAGTATTTGATGTTTTGAAAAATTTTCCAACATCGTGATAAACGTGTTATACAAAACTGCCAAGCATGTTTTAATATTTGTTCTCGTTTAGACTTAAAAACAATTACAGTAGAACAGGGGAGTATATTCTTATGATGCCTACCTACCAGACTCACAACGCCGGTGCTTAATCGGTTTACAGACAACGTACAATAAGTTTTTTAACAACTATCTTTATGGTGGAACGAAATTAGCTCGCCAACCCGCGACCTTGCACCTAGATAGACTCTCACACATGCGTGCACGCACACACACACACAAACCTGTATCCGCACTGCTGCCCACTCGAAGTAAATAAATTAATATGCTACTTTTTTTCTTTTGCAAGCCTCAACACATGGAACAGCTATCAAACTATCAACTGAGCTAGTCTCGGCGAAACAGAACAGTGATAGAGCAGTAAGTTAGATACTTATTCAGCCTATTTACCTTTCTGACTCCCGCTTATTTTGTAACTAATAAGTTAGGTGCTGCATGTACGATTTATGATGACTCAAAAAAATTTAATAAAGATCTCAAAGAGTACCATACCATTTCCAAATGCCCACAAATATGGACATATTTTGAAATTACTCCGAGCAAATACTGGAACAGCTCCTCACTTCTGACTGTGACGTGTGTATCGTCACGAGTCAATGTACGACGATTCAGCTTCTAGTTGTGTTTACAGTAGAATAGTCCTACTGATTGGTTATACGATAATAATGTTTATAATTCTAATTTATTATTTTATACGCCAGCGTAAATGTAAGCATTAATGTAAATTTAAATATTTGTTTCTAGAATAGTAACCTATAGTTAATAATTGTATGTAGTGGTTTAGTTTGGACGGGTGACGCTTGGGTGCGCCACAACTCGTGGCTAGGTTGCTGGCGATGTGTGTGCGGCAAGTATTACGCTGAGAGCCGTCAACTGGACTGGTCAGAGGGAACTGTCCCGTCTCTACCCACCTGAGGACATATGGTGTGGGGTCTGAGTATTTGTGGATTCCCTACAATATTAACCGAGATATTCTCAGCTGTTGTAGAGAAGGTTACGTCAGTGGCAGCTTATCTTCTCGCAAGCAGAACTTCGTTCTATGCACGAGAGATCGTCAAAATGGTAACCGCTCCTCGTCGTTCTGCATGTCCAATTCTACTGCAGGGGCGCCCCTCAGCGACGCCGGATATGATGTTGGATACGAATTCTTCGTGAAAGAAGCCTCTACGTGATAAAGGTAGGGTGTCGACCAGTGTTCTTGCCCTACTGGACGTTGGTGTACTACCCTCAGTTTAAAGTGGAACTATTTGCCTGGCGAAGTAACTTTACAAATCCAAGAGTAGCCGTCTGCCAGTCACCCGTCACTGAACATTTACAGTGTTACGTGCCATATTAAATGTAAGAACTTTTATCCTAAAACAATTGTAATAAGTATGTTGAGTAAAAATTAATACGCAATGCCAGTTACATTATTTAACAGCAGACCTCACCGTTACATATTTGGACTGTCCAGAAAAAATTCGTGTTGGAATTTAAAGGTGCTGTCATGTATTACATACCAGATGGGGGCACTCTTGAAATCCACAGCCCCACAAGCTGGAGGTCTCATCTCCATGGCCTATTCCATTCCCATTTCGTATCTATGACATTCATTAGTTCATTACTCTAATGACCGCAATGTTGATGAAAGGTTAAGCCTTACTTAAACTCACCTGCCTCTATTACTGGAGATCTAAGCGACACTTAGATGCGCGAATGTGAAATTGTGACTGTGGCTGTACAGAGATGGCACTTTGTAGTAAATGTATTGCAGTATGAAGTCGCACATCTAGCGACCAAACAACGTGTCTACCACAATAGCTACGTAAAGACAATAGATTCACTTGCGTAATTAGCAAACAACTGTGGGACAAAGTACCAACAGATTGCTACAAACCGTATTTAGAACACTAGTCAGCAAGGTTTAAAGTTGTACGCAAAGGAAACAAAAAGTTTTACTTAATATTTTCCACAATTTTAAAATTGCCAATATACAACCAAGTTTTAGAGAAAAAAAAAAGAGCATATTATTTCAATTTAAATGTGTAGGCTGTATATTTGTTATATTCCGTTAACATACAAACAATATAGGCAACAAGACCACCTGAACTCGTTACCTAGGCCTAATCTGAAAACGTTTGCTGCCGAACTTTTAAACCGCATGTAAATACTGTTACGAAAACGGTTATCAGGTTATGTCCTGGCGTGAATGCAAATCAAACTAAGAAATTTGAACTTTAATGTAGAATGGAAACTTACGGTTGTACAAGCAAGCGACTAGGCCGAGATAAAAACTCAGTACAAATTTTGTGAAAAGCATAGATAAACTTTAAATAAAAAAACTCTTTTGACGCTTTTTTTCTCTCATTTTAAGAAAATGTGAGCCAGCACAACAAAAGACAATACGGTGTTCCCTGATCATGAATAAACCTACAGGAAATATTGACAGTGTATTAGTGCCAGTGTATTTGTGAAATGTGTATGAAATTAAGCGTACCTAGGGAATTTGATGAGGTTTAAAGCTACGCCTCGCCTCTTCGAATATATATTTTAGCGGGTGATAAATTATATTATTTAATATGTTCCTGCAGTACTAAATTGAAAACAAATATAGCTAACTGCGAATTAAAAATATATTCAGTGTGTTAAAAGTATGTGAGGTGAAAAATGTTGAGTCGTCTCCTGTAAAGTCGAAGCCACGAGAAGTAGATGAATCTAAGAACCAATGAGTACACAGTTCTTTATTTTGTCCCTGTTTATTAAATTTGATACATAGGTTTATTTTTAAATATTGAATTTATTAACACGTGACACTGATTTGTGTATTTTTAATATGTGCATGTTGAGTTGTGCTGTGTGTAATAATGTTTCGTAGGGCAATACAGTTTTTGTTCTGTATCTATAAGACAAGTCCTATACCACAAATATGTATAGTAGTAGTTAACTGTGGTCAACAGGATGCAATAAGCAAATAAATAAATAAAAGAAAGCTTAAAATAGAGTACATACAAAAGAAATCTGTCACCCAGTTTGTTTGCATGGGTTTTACTGTCTTTTTTTTTACAAAAAATTACTTGATTTCCATCCATACTGGAAGATAAATTTCTGAGATCTGCTTCAGTTTAAGGCTTTAAAAATGTTTCACAGAAGTAGTGGAAATAAAGAATCTTACCTTAAGTTGACATCACAGCCAAACGTTTACACTCTTTTGTTTAATAAAATTCCTCCCACTTTAAATATTATTTTAGCAAAAGTCAATAATGACAAAACCATCCAGATTTTCTACTTTCTTCACGGAATTTGGTTTTCCATAATCAAGTTCATAATCAACACTACTCCAATCATTTTCTTGTCTTTAGACATACGTTTCGCCTATTGACGAAATCTTACATTTTATCTGGAATAGCTATAATGATTAATATGTATGAGATAATAATTACTTACTTTACGAACTGCCTATTTATATTACGCTAACGAATTCATGGCAGTGGAGAATGTGAACTGTTCCAAATTTTAAAGTAATATAAATATGTTATTAGATACATATTTTGAACCGTAATTTTATACAAGACATAAATTCAAAAAATGTATAATAAAATATTCTAGCACGCGAAATTATCGAACAGTACACCTCCGTAACATTGTAACGCGGCTGCGATCTGGCAACAGCGCGCGCAATAAGCCCTGTACTGCAATATAATGTCGGGACGCTCTATAATGTCAGTGTAGGCGTTCTTATAAATCATTGTTGGTGTTAATTCATTTAGCCTCGCTAAGAGATCGCTGACGATAGCGCTCTATCGCTCACCAGTCTGGCGGAGGCCTATGAAATACTCACTCATCAGCGGGTCGCTTGCGGTAATCAATAATATCTAAAAGCGATACGTCAGTCGTCCTTGTAAACGTGACGTAACCTAATTGATCGTCCCAGCACCACCACCCTCTTGCAACATCGTCCTGCTCAAGTCTCTCCCTGGCACACTCGCCGTACAGTATTGTTGCTAGTTTTTACTAGCCTCAGTTGGTATGGATGACTTTTTAAATAAATCAGAGTTACTAGATTAAATCAACGTACCTAATTCTTGACAATATCAAATCATAACCCCCTTTAATTCATAGTTCATATTAAAGTTTATAAATAACATTTATGTACTTCACAACATTAAAAGTCAGCTTCCAAAATATGTAATTCTAGGAATAATAAATGTTACAATATTACAAGCATTCACATCAAAACGTAGCGAGCAATGTGACGCCACGGTACCACGTTGGAATCGCGTTTGGTAGGACCTGGGTCAATATGTTGCTGCCGTCGCCTCGAGTGATGCAAGTCATCAGAGTCATGCAATCACAGCAGCCGAGAGAGAGAGAGAGAGAGAGAGAGAGAGAGAGGCACAGGATAAAGGCGATACTACACGGTGCCAGATTCTACGCCTTACCACTACCAACAGGTACGCCAGCAGTCAGTGATATTTGTCCAGAAATGCGGTTTTCATATCAAGTTTGGCAAATTGACCTGTTCTATTTTGTTCCAAGTTACGTAACGGCTTTTGTAACAGACAATTCATATCGTAGTGACAGGCTGTTGAGCACTCCACATGACAACTACCTGAAATAAAACAACGAAGCCAAAATTGTGCCTACCTCATAACGTAAAATTGCGTGCATGAGGTTGAAAATAGTTCGAACGGATTGAGAAACACGGAGGGCGCCGGGTGACGGAAACCACGTCGTCCTGCGAGGCCAACTAAGCATAGATAGGTTATTCTGCAGTGGTTCGCCACTGAGGGGACAACACAACACCCAGTCCTGAACCTGGAGAGCAAAGTGTAAATACTGACCTACCTGGCTGGGAATATAACCCAGGACCCTTGGTCCAGCAGCCAGAAGCTCTAACCACTGAGCCAAGCTGTCGGATTACCAATATAGGAAAAATAGTTAAAACAAATGAAAGTTTCACCCAGCAATGTGTACGAAAACTTAACTCAAATTTTAGCAGTGAGGTTCTCTTTGTGCAGTACTTGTAGCAAAGGACTTGAAACTCAGTGCTTACTCGAAAAAAAAACTGTGATTAGTTTTTTTCTTTTAGTTGGTGCAAAATGTATTTTCTTCTTTAGAAGGGCGTGGTAGATAAATAAGCGCTGAACTCTACAATTGAGATCTACACTTTTTGAAAGTAAATATGAAATAAAAACTTGTAATGGGATTATTTCATAACTACAGTAAATGTAGTCATAAGCTACAATTTAAGATATATTTATTGTGTTATTCTGTAAAAGCAATAGTTACAATGAGGTAGCATCAACTTTAATATTTATTGCATTGCAGTTGTCATTGGTATGTACAAGTACGACACACTCGTCAAACATCAATGGGTATGTGATCTGCTGTCTGCAGTAACTATAACAAACACATAAAACTACCATCAATCTTACAGTAAATGTGTCTTCTTTTGTATCAATGTAACCTGCCAAGCGCCACTTAAAAAACCCACCGCACCTCCTTCCTCTCTTCCCGCTCTTTCTTCCCCCTCCTTGCCCGGCTCCCTGGTAACTAGGTACTTATTGTAATAATGTATTAACTACGAGATACAAATAGTATTCAAAACTCAGAAATACGTAGGCCATTAATAGCGGACTCATGCATTCGCGGGCGACAGGGTGCCTCTCTCTGATTGGCTGAGAGGAACTTTACCTCCTTGTGCTCAGGGGTGGGGTAGAGACGCGTGGCACACAGGGGAGTACGCGGGATGCTGGGAGAGACGCGAATATGTAAGCAAGCAAGCAACACGTGTTTAAAACTCCAGTGGGAAAGGTATAATGTTTTCTTCGTTGTCGTCAAACTGCGGGGCGGTGGACAGCGTATCTAGGGGTCTCTAGTCGGAGTGCATTTCCGGGTAGTCGTGGCCGTTTCCCCAGTAAGTCAACTCCGTCAATTATCTAACTAACCCGCTGGAGAAAGTACTTAATTGTTTCGTTACAATACAGTCAAAATAGTTTAACGTCATCGTAACCTGCAACCCGAGATGCGTGGGTTCGTCAGCACTTATCTTGCAATCAAAAAATGTGTGTATTTTCTTTAGCTAGTTGGGCACATCAGCAACATTTCAGTAATTAACTTCAATCGACGAAGATACGGACTAAAGGCCAAACGGAACAGTAAAAAATATATAACGTAGCAAGCTGCAAAACAGCAATCCTATATATTGATGTTTTCCAACTTTAGAGCAAATATTTATTCAGAATAACGCGTTTATTTAGCGTGATTTCTTGCGGCACAATTAAATGTACGAGATTTCGGCGTCAATTAGCTTCGAGAAACCTACAATTCTAAATCTATAAATATATAAATCGAATTTTGATGAGTAGTTTAGATTTTCTTGACGATTGAGTATTAAAGTCGTCCGCTTGACATCGTACTTTTCCATAGCCATTAAAGGTGATGGCGACCACGTGAACGTGGTACAACGTCCGGCAAGTCAGGTACTGGGTGCTGACGCCTCTACCAGGCAACGACCCACGGCCGGTAGCACTCTTAGTCCTGAGAAACGCGCTCTTTAGCGTAGCAGCTACACCGAGCGAGGAGGTGAAACACTGACTGAACTCATTCAGGAGGATCCGAGCTCAATTCCTCATATATATTTCCATATTTATTTCCCTAGATATTTGGGTCATGACCGCTTATTTTACCTTTCCTGTCTGTATTTACCTATGCTTTCTTTGCTGCTGACGAGACACCAAGGCGCATACACACACCTACCAACTACTGGCGTTGTCATCAAGAAATTAACGTCGATAAGCAAGGCTCTAAAGAAATCAAGATCCTAGTGAAATGTTAATTTAACTGTTACTAATAGAAGTACTATCTGTCGAATATTCGTACAACATCGTATTTTTCCTTTCTATTTTGAAGGAAGGCGTGGTACGCTTAGCCGGCAGAGTACGCGGCAGCGTGTTGTCACAACGAGTATGGCAACGTTACTGAGGTAGAGCGTGAATTAAGAGATCTGATAGGGATAACACAGACGACCGGCGTGTACGTGCAGCAGCACCGGAATGAAAGTGAAGAGTGTTGAAAGTCCTCTACAATGCATCGCCTGACACAACTCTCACTTGTAAGGATCCTAGTCGCCCCAGCTTGTAATCGAACCCGAATACGAATACAGGGGGCGAGCGACCTAACCACTGTGCGAATTGCGACGCCTCGCAAAATCGGAGAGAATAGAGAGCCTGTAAGTATAAACTGTTTTTGCGCGTTCTATAAGCAATGACTTGTACTGAGCACTTATGGCAAGGTTTAGTTTCCCCTGATTGCGCAATTTTCATTAACTAAAAAAAAACCGCCGTACGGTAAGTTGATACTTTCAGAAACAAACTGTTGGAAAAAAGTATTAGGGATATTTCCGTTACAACTAGAGACAATAAATTTCGCGAAAATATGTTTGCAGCACTTTGTTTCGGTGCCTTACTGCGCACCTGCATCTCTGCTCTGTGGTCAGTGGTTGGGTGCCGTAACACCCAGCGTGTGGAGGTTGAACCCGCAAATCACAGACGTGATGTATGGCAGTTATCCATGTACTGATTTGCCCAGTCAAAAGAATAACGACTCTGCACGAAAAACATTCTGTCAATAGCCATGAAATTGACCTCCAGGTGTGCACGTAAGGCACTGAAACAAAGAGGGGCAAAAATCTTCTCACCAAAAATTCCCTTCTCTAGTTATTACCATACAACTACGCAAGCAAATAAAAAAGCAATACGATGAGACACATTTTTTATTGTTATAAGTCCGCGAGCATAAATATTTTTCGTAATAATTATTTTAAACGTGAGTTGAGCAACGATAGTTGGAGGATGGCTGGGTCAGCATTGATGTCGTACAAATAGTTCGTCTGTATATTATTAACAGCGGCTAAAATATAGAAAATCGTTTAACGGAATATGCACATAATGTGTTCATTTCCAGGAAATGGAATAAATTATATATTTTCAATTAACATATATTAGAATATTTTAGAGGGTACGTAGTTAGTGGCGGCGTATGAACAATGTACGTCGGCTTGCAGTGCAGCGGTCAGCCTGGCAATGTTATTGTTGACGCTTGGTGGAATGCAGTCGTATACGCGATACGCAAAGTATGGCTGAGCTGGAGAAGAATTTCTGAACCTTCGGAATTGTGACATACTGCGTACACACTATCGTATACGAACATAGCGAAGTAATTAAATGCCGGTAAATCCCTATTCTACAAAGTAAAACTCTGGAATGAGTCACCATAGCTTTAAAGATTAATTTTTACTATTATTCAATTTCCAACTATAATTTAAAAAAATTGTCTTTGATTCTGTTCCACTCTGACCTTCCATACTAATTTGTCCACGAAGACTATTAAATTTAAAGAACAAATCTATCTATGTTGGCAAAACTGTGCGAACATTACGTGAAAACTTAAAATAGTCACTATCCCTTTATATTATCACATTTTACTTGCAATTACAGTAATCTGTGTAAGAATGTGTCTTAACCTAGTTGATTGCATCAGCCTATAAACATTCTAAAACGACAGTCTTTAAGCGCTAACATATTTCAATAATTTCTGTAATTTACTATTTAGATAATGTAGTATTTTTGTAAATATCATGCTCTCGTCATAGGAAAATGCATTGATACAAATAAGCACGCACTTCGCGTGACTCATATCTTGCGCCACATTCAGTGCACACTATAATTAATATCGTACAATATTTTCTACCACGTGTACCGTTGTTTCGCATTAAATAATTAATCATAAATATTTCTTCTATGTACATAATAAACCACAACAAGAATTAAATTCACTTACGTCAGAGAAAACATATAAAAGCACACACGTCTTGAAGCGGTGCGACGACGCTGCTGGCTTTCCTTGTATCTGCCATGGGAAACAACCACCCACCAGGGTCGTGTGTTTGCCCCCTAAGAACAAGGACGACCCTGCAAGTAAGAGGGAGGGGAAGGGAGGTGCATGGCGAATGATGTTCTCGACAGCTGTGACGTCATGCGCCATCAGTCATTCTCGACGACGTCCGCGGCGCGACAAAGAGGCGCCCAGGAGCTACGACTTGTACTGATGTGGCGTGCGTCTATGTCTGCGTATTACCCACTGTCCAGTTGCCTGTGAGTAGCTAAGCGTTGCCAACCTTGAGTAATGGTAGGATCGTACTTTTTTCCAAAAAATATCGTACAAAGCCTTTCCAGAATCGATTAACAAAAAAAAAGCTAACATTTTTCTGAAGGCCTTTGAATGTGGAGATAAGACTTTAAAAAACACAATAAAACATAATTTTTGCGTACAAATTTAATTGTCGGTCAGTAGAACCGAAGTATAAAGATATGAGTACAAAAATAATACATAGAAATTCACAAAAATTTAAAAAGAAGAATTTCAAATGCCCGGATAACAATTGACGTACGATCCTATAGTTGTATCGTAAATCGTACAATATACTAAATTCTCGTATTTGTACGATGAGGATCGTATGGTTGACAGCGCACGCAAGTCTACAGCTAAATACAGCGATCAGTAGTTACCCCGACTATTGGGTAACTAAATATGTATCTATGAAAATGATATTTTGTTCCACGAACGGTAGTCTTCAGAATGCAAAATTATATTTTTTTTCGGCACCTGCTGATGTGTTACGTCCCATCTTATGTCAGGAAAAAAATTCTGAAAAACGTCTCAAATTACTCCATGTGTCTCACGTCACCTCGGGTGACGTGATCAATAACAATGCCAGTTAGGTTACAAGTGGTTAAAAAGTGCTTATTGTAACACAATTCCCGCTAATGCGAAAACGCAAAACATTGCCTGGTCCCAAGACAGTGAATTTAACAGTCGACCCAACTATTACCTAACCTAGTTCGTAAAAGGCCGACGGCGCAACTAGTAACATACTGTAAAGCTGTTTCTGACATTGAAGTAGTTGTAACATGAGTGTGACAAATAATTTAGGTCCAGGCCCTAGATTCTTAATTAACCGCTAAATGCACCACAGTAACGTTAAGGTGGCTGGCTATCAATATTGTTTAACGATGTGCAGGACTACAGAGGACGAGGTAACGAGACAATACTTGCTGTGCACGTGACAAGTCACTACAGGCCAGTCGGGGAAACTTGTCCCTATACCTTGGTAACTAAGGCTTACGTAATTTGAAGAGATCAGATAATGAAACACGGAATAATTTTATATAAAATGTTGTAGACAATTTTAGTTACTATTTCTAATAAGATTGAAAACTTTAAAATTTAATTATTTTACTATTCAAGCTCTCCATCCCGATCAAACATGTCTGCGTACAGGGTAAACCCATGTAACAGTGTAACACATACGACGCCAGTACCAGTCTCGCCCATAACACTCTGCAAAGTCTAAGGTTCGGACACGTAAAATCTCTCCAGCGAGGCTGCGCCCTTGAAATATCACAACTACGCTTGGGTCACTAACGGTTATTTCACGAACTAATCTATGCTCATGGAGGTCGGAGTGTGCGCATGTATAGTTGCAAGACCCATGATGACTAGGATGGCAGTATTCTGGGTAGCGGGACGCTAATAATGCCTCTGTTGTATTCTCGGAACCAACAGGATGGCGGAAGGCCGTAATGGCTGGTGGACTGGGAGAGCAGTCACGTTGGAGGCACGCGACGTTTGACTTGGACCGCGAGTGTATTTCAAGCAAATGAACGGCCACAGCGCTGTCTTGGAAGACGTGCGTGTCGAGGAACAATCCCACATTCCATCAGCCCCTGGCTCCAGATTTATCGAGCCTACCTCGACGGCAGAGCGCAGCTAGGGTCGATGAGCAGGCGGTCCCATAATGTCCGTACGCGAACCACCGAGTCGCCGCTGCTAGCACTGGCTAACACAGCAGCTCGTCATGCTGGTCTGGCGTCGCAGACACAGTTCAGCTCAGGGATAAGGGCACTGGTGAATCGAAAACCACATCATCGTTAACTGTGTATTGGGGTCTGGTACTGTGGCTACTTTGCTAACCTGCTTGAAGTTACGTGTCCAGAACAGAAAATCGGCAGCTGCAACTACATTCATGAAGTATTTGTATTTTAGATCACGCACACGTTCAGTGAACAGTGAAGGGAAGAAATTTCGATCAGCATTCAACATTTATGTTTTTAGCGCTGGTGAGGGGTGACATGATGTAAGTATGGAGCAGCGCAGGTATGAAGGGACGGAGAAAACCCACCGAGCAACGACATCGTCCCGCTCGATTCCCACACGTGGATGCGACTCCCGCCGGGAATCGAGTCCAGATCGCCTTGGTAGGAGGCGAGTGGTCTAGCCACCGCGCCAACCCGCACACTTCCACACTCTCACAGAGCGACCGCTACACATGTTTTATGTCTTATCATAGTCAATGAAGAGTATGAAAATATAAGCTTCACTTAATGACTGCTAATTTGACCTGTCAGTAGTTTCTTCAGAGAACCAATGTTTTGTAACGAAATTTTCAATTTTTGTAAAAACCTTATTTTATAATTATTTTAAAAGCTACACCTGAGAATCATTTTAAAATTGATTCTCTATACCGATACATTTCTAATTTCCAGCTTCTTGATTACCAAATGCAAAAATCACATTAAATTTAATACTTTTATTTTCGAAGTTGCCATAAAAATAACTTCTAGAGGCTCAGTAAAAAAACATTTTCTAAAATCTTAAAACGGACATCAAGCAACTTTGAAATGAGCAAAATACTATGTGGACAGCTACTCATGGTTTTTTCCAAGTGTCACAGAAACCACGTGTAGCCTGGGATCTAGGGGCGTCATTTCAGGTTTTTCTTGAGGGGGTGGGGGTCAAAATTTTTTTCGGCGACAGTGACCTTATTGCATCTTTTTCTATCAATTAAGCATGTATAAGTTAGAAACGTTAATAATAAAACTTCAGTTTTATGTGCTTAAGTTAGCATTATTTAAATCACAAAATACAAAAAATATATATTTTATAGACTTAAAATTCCAAATCTAGGGGGTAGGCGTTTGCCCCCCCCCCTTGCCACCCTAAAATGACGTTCCTCCTGGGATTCATTGGTGGTTGCTATTGTGTATCTGACTCTCGGCAGATATTAGAGGTGTAATATCTATTTTTAGACCGCGGTCTTAATGCAGTTCAGGTGGAACCCGGACTCAACTGTGGTATGTGTCAGTGTCGGCGCTACGAGGGTGGCCGACGGGCATCGTGAGGGTGACGACAAACGTAGCAGCAGTGACGAGTGTGTCGGCGTGCTGCAGAGAGACTGTGAATTGAGATCACAATGTAGGTGTTGTGTCGAGGCGAACAGTGCCTGCAGATTGAAAGGCTGGTGCCTCAATGAAGGGTCGACGAGTGGCCAGAAGCAGGTCAGTTAGGGGTGTAGGTAGCTGGATTAGAGGCGTAATGTAGATCTCCGCTCGGGGGTTGACGGGCCGCCCACCTGCACTTCACATGCGTTGCAGCGAGTTACGACTATTCTTATTTTGATCAAACTATTTAACGCGCTTTATATTGCATAGGTACCTACGAAGAGAATTATTTCGCTATTGCTTTGTAAACTTGGCACGCTTATTAGAAACATCATTTTTTGACGCCTCAAAATGGAGAAAATGGCTTTTCCAGACCGCCGTATCTTGAAAAATAACAACCTAATTTTAAAATCACGACTATAGAAACAAGCGTTAGACTTTGAACTATGATGTAAACCACTAAGAGCAGAACAGGGACAAGAATAACAGCAATACACTTCTCGCCAGCGCGTAGAGGCGATGATGTATTACATACGTCGGTCAACAGCACTATTTTCTCTCCTGCCTCTCACACTCAACCGCAGCCTATCTAGGGAGGCCATTTAAGCGGTCCAACTTCATGTTAGCCCGGTCCAATGCGACTGGATGGAACGCGATCTCTCTCTCTCTGGCAGGAGTAGGCTTGCTTCTGTCGGCAATAAGGTCTGTCGACAGATGAACCCAATGGGACTAGGTGAAGCGACTGGCCTGTCGAAAATAACGGATAATCTGTTTACCTGGTGATTGACGAGAAGTAGGAGGTAGGAGCGCTTCGGGAGTTGGTGCCAACAACGAAGATGGAAGTTAGTTGTGCACTCGGGGTGCTTCGCAGCGGACCGTGGCTCACCACCTCCTAGGACTAATAAGGTAGTACTTTGGTGATTTGTTGGATACTGTGATTTTGATATTGGACTGAACTCTCAATATGAACTGTATTTTTAATAAGGGACAATATTTCTTTGCATTAATGTCAGAGTAATTTAACATGTCTTAGCGAAGCTGTCGGTGCGTTCATTAACAGGGTTGTAGAAAGTGTGATTCGTGTTGCCAAAGAGCTGTTGAGATTCTTACGCGTACATTGTGATTGTTTGACGAACAAAATTGCTATGTGCTGAATCGATATTCCGGGAGGAGGGTGGCAACGTTTCCAGAAGCCAAGACATTAAAATTAATTAGTGAGCTGTCAATTTCCTAGATCTACCATTTAAATTAGCCATACTCTCAGCACAATTGTAAACGAGTGCTCGACATGAAACAAGAATCTGTATGTCGGTGCGAATTTCTGTTAAGTTAAAATTGTTTACGTTTCCTTTTATTGTTAATTAATTAATTCATCGCATGCTACATTCTACTGTTCTTAGCGCTCCAGACAACATCCTGCACGCTCCTTGCAAATGTAGCTCTTTACACGCCGTTTTCTCTCTAGAGCCCAATGCATCACATTTTTTGCCCATCTATCTCAACTCAAACGACGTACATGCCCACGCCCTTTCAAACACATTACTTCTCATATAGGCGGTTCGGGATAAAGTGAGCACTCAGAGAAAAGCCCTGCTAAAGTTCTACTTTCAGATAGTTCGTACCTTTCCGCGCGTAACGGCTGACGCCTGGAAATATCGATCCCCTCTGGACACATCACTTGATGTTTGCAAGTGTAAGATAAAATGTATAGTCAGTACGAATCAATACAGTTTGATAAAAAAAATTACTAATTATTATATACAATGCAATTATGTCGATTTCGATTGATTATGCTTCAGTTTTGTTGAATTTAAATAGGAAAATACAGGGAACTATATTGTGTAATTTCACTGCCAACCATACAAGCAGTAAGGGAACTATGTGTCATGTTTTATTATATGCAGGAACGACTAGCGATTTTTTTCAAAGGTTAAATTTTTAATGCTTACTTTATCCCTGACGACCTATACCTACATTTTTCTGGTTGCTATGTTTACTTATTTTCAGTTTTCGTCACTGTTTACTTAACAGAATAGTGTCAACAAACAAAAACATTGATTCCATATCGTCATTAAAAATAACAAGAACGTAATCATTTACTCTACTGAGTTCATTTATTTCAAAAACAAGTAGTGTGCAGGTTTACTGACTTGACTAGACCTAACAGACGTAGTAGGCTAAAAAAAGTGAGATGAGCGGACGAGAGCGAGTTGTTCTACCTGTCACCCAGAGCTAACGGAGAAGTGAGACATCCACAATAGACAAACTGCTGTTCTAGACGTTGATTGGTTTGTTCGGGCAAAGACGCGCTGGTGGGTCGCGAGCGTCCAATCAGAACTTGCTGATGGCTTTCTGGCGTGGCCACCTACCCCAATGACTTGACATCTGCAGGTACCCAGTGCTCCAGACAGACAACCAGAGTGTGGGGAGATTGAGTTCGACCGCATGGTTCGGTATAGCGGACAAGGTGGAGTCCATCATTGCAGAACATCCATCTTACAGAAGACAAGTCACTGCTTCCCTGGCAACTATTATTGTACCGTCACAGAGTGCTATTCAGGAAATTTCTTTGCTTTAATCATCAAAAAAATTCAAATTATGGAAACTTTCATATGTGTTATTTTAGTGTCGTTTCAGCAAAGAAGATTCACGAGCGCGCCTCAGTTTTATCGTAACCACTACGCGTAATAAACGTTAAGGAATTCTGCGTCTCTCTCTGATACTTCAGAAGTCCTGTAGCGGAAATTCTATCCTTTAAGTTTACTGCGAAAATGCCCCAACTTAGATATAGTCACATCCGAAACTCTAAACTGTTATACAGTTGTCAATAAAAATATATCGGTACGGTTGTGATTGAAGCTCCGCACGCCATCTTGCAGCAAGAATACACAACACATATGCTTTATCAACTCGTAATACATACAATATAATACTTAACACATCAATTTACGTGTGATTATTGTTAAAAGTATATACACAGATTCCGAGAAAGGGTAGTCCACTTGCCAAAAAATTATGCACAAATGTATCGCTCCAGAGGTGACTTTCTGTTATGTTATTCAGTATACTATCCATTGCGGTGTAAAATACTATGCTCAATTAGTGTGTGGCAGCAAAGAACTGTTCACAAGAAGCCAGTTGCAAATGTATTCGCACAGACAAATTCGAACAGGACAAAAACTTGAATTTTGAATGAATATGAACAACATTCAATTTACTGATCGCTTACCAGTTACAGATTCATGTTAGTATTAATGCACGCACCTTCTGTATCCAAAATATAACGGCGTCTTTGTCACATCTACATAGACATTAAATGTCTTGATAGATATATACCTATTAAAACTTCCAACTACGTGATAACAATACAAAAAATATTACCTCACCACATACATCCTACCTGTTATAACGACTACTCGCAGATTCCATTAATCTAAACTCTTGAAAGCCTTCTACCAAACTTGCGATCAAAGTAAAAACACCACAACATTCCTTGCTAAACATCCGCTGTAACATATTTTATCACCGTCACTTTCAGTTATCATCCTCGATACCTGCTCAAGGCGATCCGGGTTCGATTACCGGCGGGGTCAGTCCTCGGATTTTCGCATGTGGGAATAGTGTGCGGACGATGTCATTAGGTTATATCGAGGATTTCCCGTTTCCCCCGCCCTGTAATTCCGGCACCGCTCCATACTCGCCTCATGTCACACCTCACCAGCGCTGAAGAGCTCGATGTTGAGAGTTGACAAAAATCTCTCTACCACTCACTCGATACCTGATCTGGTCGTTCGACAGATCTCACATTCAGCATACAAGCCCAAGTAACAACTCGCCTCCCAGAGTTGCGACGCGGTATTTGAAGCTGACAAGATCGCGCCTGAATGGTCCTTATTGCAACCAGTAAGTTATGTAGCATGAAGCAGGCATGTCGGAACAAATCTTGTGATGGGATATGTCCCCTTTATTTCTAACTAATTTTATTCGACGAGTTTATAGTATGTCAATAACGTTAGCGATTGTCTCCCAGAGTTCTACATTAGACATATCCCCCCCCCCCCCAACCTACGCCATGCAAATTTGCAATTTGTTACCTTTGAAAGTTATGGAAATAATAA
The DNA here is from genome assembly GCA_003012365.1 of Medauroidea extradentata. Taxonomy (NCBI): domain Eukaryota; kingdom Metazoa; phylum Arthropoda; class Insecta; order Phasmatodea; family Phasmatidae; genus Medauroidea; species Medauroidea extradentata. Next base: position 21,331 of record PNEQ01074024.1, read on the forward strand.
TTAACCACAATACCGCCGCCGTACGTACTTGCTACGCTACCGCTTCTGCCATCGCTGTACACACTTGCTACATACAATTTAACTCATGATCACGCTCTGCCACACAGTGGACTTTAGCTAACAGTCAGTTGGAACCACCGAACCCCTAGATAAAACACTAACCTGCGCCTCCATCCACCTTTCAAAGAAGTAACATTAGGTAGCGCTTTTTGAAGAGGTCGAGCACGTAGTTCCGTCCCTATACGCTTTGGAACGCTAGTGGAAGACGATCCTAGCACCACCAAGCGGCTGCGGCCGTAACTTGTTCAGACTTTGTACCAACCCTCCCTCTTCACTCTTCCTGACAAAAAACTGTTTGGTTTGGTCAGTTTGCCATTCAGGTAGAGACCAGAGTGAGAGGGAAAGAGAGAAAAAGGGATGATTTTGTGGGTGGGGGACTGGGTTACAGCATTGCTCGGTGAGCAGTCTTCACCGAGAAGACTGGACGTGGCTAGACTGTGTGTGCTGAAAGGCTATCTAATTTATTCTTTAATTTTAACTTAATTAATTTATTTAACATGAGCAAAAGTCCTAAATTATTTATCATATGTTATTTCATTTCAACACCAATAATAAAAAATAATTTATTTTCTTTGTCATTAGGTCTTATAATTTGCTAACTAATTTAGATCTATTCAACAATTTAAACACAAACCAATTATTTAAAAATATCCCCTTTCCAACAAGAAAAGAAGATGAATCTTTCCAATCTGTTTACAAATGATGGAATTCTGAGGTAACAAGCTACCGAATTGAGAACCTCCTACTTTTTTTTTAAGTCGGTTAAAAATATGCTAAGTATTGAGGTTCAATAAAATTTATTGCACCCCTTACCAGATATGAAATGTCAGTTACTGACCTACAAATATGCATAGAAACGCTAAAACCACTACAAGCTATTCACAGTAAAGCGAGCTCTTTGGACAAATATGTTCAGAATAATCACTGTGTTAGCCTATCGTGGCGACCTCATACCTTGACCTCTGATTTAAGTGCAATCTATACACAGTGCTTGTTACCTGAAGTGCTGTGTTTGTATTAACAAACTGAAGAAATATACTAATTACCTGAAAGTAGAAACGTAATCACGGCTTTAAAAATTACTTACTTTACCATGAAAATCCTATTAAAGTAAAAATCATATGGCGAGTTGCAACCTAGAACATGTTAACACCACCAAGCTAGAGCTTTCGTTGTGAGTCTGTCAGCTCTGAATAGGAACATGAAATGAAATATTATGTTGCTGTGGCCTGTAGGTAAAATAAACATTTTTAAAAGGCTACTGGAACAAACTTGAGATAGCCGTTCTCACCGCTGCATTTCTTCCTACCAACCTACAAAGGTGAGATGACATAAGTGTGGAGCAGCGACAAAATGAAACAGTGAACGAGAAAACCCCAATTTCAACACGGTCCGCACCTAAGAATCTGGGACGGGTAAACCTTCTAGAAA
>PNEQ01074029.1:0-18289 GCA_003012365.1 Medauroidea extradentata
GTGACACAGGAGTAATTGTGTGCATAACTAATTGTGTTGTGAGAGTTCTAGTTGATTACTGTTTTGTGTATTTCGTAGCTTTGTGAGCTATTAAATCCAGTACTTAATTTAACTCTTTTATTCGTTTTATAAGACCTCTATCCCAAAGAACTCATGGGAATTGCCCACATATAAAGTTTGTGCTCTCAAACTTGTAACAATACTTTGAACTGCTAATGTACGTTGAAATCTAGCGAACAGGCAAGTTTTCCCGCGATAAATCATCTTTTCTAATCATGAGGTGTGGAGGATTATGTGCCAATTCCTCGAAATAATGTGAATTTTCCTTGGACCAGATCACAGCATTCCGTGATCAGTAGCTCCGATAGATGACACACTCATCACTGAATATGACCTTTCCACGTTTTGGTATTGTGTCGAAAGTCTAAAGAAGCAACGCACATGAATCCCGTCTGCGGGCTAAATCATTGTCTGATAACTCCGGAACGAACATGGGGCGTTATGTGTGAAGATATAGGTCGTTCTTCATGTGTTTATGCAGTGTCGATCGCGGTATTCCAAGCTCCTCTGATCGTTTGCGGAGCGACTTCTTTGGTGATCTCATTACTGATTCCTCGACTTCCTGACATTGTTGCGCTCCGGTTGAAGGTCTTCCATAGTACTCACAACAATCCTCTGCTCCAGGGTGTATTCGCTGGTATTACACATGGTTCACATTCCTTGTCTGCAACACAACCCAATACATGCCATAAATCCACTGGATACTTGAGGTTATGTTACAACACAAGATACTATAACATCGTAATACCATAACAACATGCATAAACTACATAAAGGTGGGAAGGGGGTAACAAGACATTGTGGACATCCTGTAGGTATACTAGTTTCGTTGCAGATTGCAATTTTTATATCGACAAGAATGGCAGAAACTACCAGAAATAAAAAAACGCAGGGCCTAACAATCTGCTCACTTTGCGTAAACATCCTATATTGTGGCGAATAATTACAAGTGTTCGTGTCAAAATATTCCTTGGAAAAAAATTGTTGTAGATACCGTTTGTAAGACTTCCTACAAAATATTAGAAGTTAAAAAAAAACTTGTTACATGACAAAATAAATAAAACTTAAGTATGACGTGTCCGTGTTTACGATGCATACACTCAACTGTATTTTAATGTTGTATTTCACGTATTAAAATAAGACATTCGCTTAGTAGATTCCACAGTAACCTGTAAAAAAATTCCTTGCAAGTTTTTTTTCCTGATACAAAATTTTTATTTTCCAGAGAACTATTACGTACATATTTAACACTATGTATGTATGTACAGTCATGGACACAAAAATTGGGCAACTTAAATAATCAAAGTCCACTTCGGCAAGCATCGGCTGTGTGTTAGCGGGAGCCTGGCATCTAGGCAACCTGCAGAACAACGAATAGCGGTGCGCTCTAACTGCGCTGGGCACAGGTTGTGTTGTAGGATTGGAGCATCGCCCGTTCACACCTTCAAGCGACCAGGCACTGTATATTGGCTGAACCAGTGCGGCGCACAAATCATTTAGTAAATGCAAAAGTGACACATGTCCATTCATGTTACTCAAACACGAAGATAGAAAAAGTATTTGTAAAACCTGGTAACGAAGTTACGAAAGTGCACAAATTTTTCAATAACCAGATAAAAACCGTTCCCTATATGGCAACAAAATATTAAGATTCAATGTACTCGTATTCTCATTCTCATACTGCGAGCTGAAACTAATGTATATTGTACCAATACAGTAATATTTAACTGGCAGTCGTGGTGACGTTATGGTCTGACTTACTCGCTTACATCTTAACGTATATAACAGTGGCCGAACATTGGAGTGACCCAGTGGGTTTTACCGGGATACTTCTATCCCTCTTTGACAGTCCACTGCTGATCAATTGTGACTTAACTTCACATCTGTTAAGCACGAACAAAACGTGTGACACCATCACTGTACTGATTATTTACAATGAAAACCTTCAGAAACAACCATAGAACAAGTATTTCAGACACTAAATATCTAACATCAAGCGGTAAACTTGATCCTGATTACAGAATAATGTTGTGAGTTGTTAGTCCAGGTAGTCGCAAACGGCCACTTTTACCCCGTTTGACAGAAAAAGTTGTCATTCTCACGTGCGAAACGACTGCACACGTGGTTCCGTCCATGGGTCCTAACGTAGATTGTTACCATCAAAGCTCACTTAGTAGCCACGTATCACGCAAAATAAATGTTGTCACAGCGTCGTTGTCAGAAGAACGTGACGAAGGATAATATTTCCTCATATTTTCTTGTTCTGTAGGTAATACCTAACTAGTCAGTTCTGACTGACAAGGGATAACGTATTGATTATTAACATATATTACGTAGTGCAAGCATATATGAAGTGTAAAGTTATTAAAACATTTTATGTTGCGGTTTCCTACGTTACTGTATGCAATCCCATATTTAACCACTGTCATCTGTAATGTATGAACGCACAATTTGCTAACTATTGCTGTCTACTATGTAGCATAACGTTTCACAACGACGCGTTAGTGAACAAGTGAAATTTCAAACATTTATATTCCAATATTCAAATTGCGTAAACGTGAAAATTTCTCAAACTCCGTAACTCAAGCAATTAAACCAACGTTTACAAAATATTATTCTATAATATCGTGATATTTAAAATACATACAGCTTCTACCAAAAGTTCAAGGACACCATTATATTAAACTAACAAAATGTTTTGGCCTTATAATTAATCCTACGTGGCCTGATTATTAATGACACATGGATAACTGCTTCAGGCTATGTTCAGACTTTAATTTGTAAAAAAAAAATTAAATAGGACAGTTTGTATAAAAGTTATCATTTTTTCCTTTCTTAAAATAATATTTAAATACTAGTATAATATTTTGCTTACTTTTGTAAAATAAAACTAGAGAGTTATTCTGTGACTATAATTTTCTTTTTAGGGTTTTATGTTCCTGCCCAAAATTTTGGATAAATAATATCCATTGTTTTATTTATCTCTGAAAAATTCATTAAGGCGTAAAAAATAATGTTATAAAAAAAGAATAACTTTTAAACAAACTGTCCTATTTTCAATTTTGTTTTTATAAATTGTACTCTGAACATAGCCTGAAACAGTTATCCATGTGAAATTAATAATCAGGTCCCGTAGGATTAATTATAAGGCCAAAAAGTTTTGCTAGTTAAATATAACGGTGTCCTTAAACTTGTGGTAGAAGCTGTAATTGGTACCTAAATGTAATTTGTATGTTCTGTCATAACACGCGATAATTCTATCTGGATACTTGAGCAATAAGACCTAGTTAAACAAACTCGTATTTTTCTTGACATAGCCTGCGGCATACCATTATTGCTTACAATGATCTGAAACAGTGGCTTAGGTACAGGGAGGTACAGGGGTACAATGTACCCACCAAAATTTGATAGTGGGTTACAAAATATAATTTGTACCTCGTACATATTAGTGCATATGCGTAGAAATATAAAATTCAAATAAAGAAACACAATATAGCAAGACGTATGTTTTATATAATTTTATATTTATACTGATTTTAAAAAAATACAGTTAAACTACTAACAACTTAAAAGTTTGAGCATAAACGTTTGAGTAAATATTTGTGTTTTGAGCGTACTGAAAACCCGACTTGTCAATCCTGCAGGTGGTTTTTTTTAATATAAATATTTTAATTCTCTGTCCACAATACTGGCCAGGATCAGGAATGATTCGTCCCTCTTCCAAGGTTCGGTCTTCTCCGTGACAGTTCGGCTACTAAACTCTACGCTAAGGTACTGAAATTCACTTCTAAGTTCAATGAACGGCTTATCTATACCATACAGTTTGGCAGCTAGGATGTTGTGTAGTTCTTTGTGTTGTAGACGTCCGAAATATGTTATAATTTATACCAGCTGCCCGGCCGCAACTTCGCTCACTGTTCCTTTAAAAATTATGATTAATATAGTAATCTGGGTTCGACTACACTGGCAGTCAACCGTATTTTCACATGTGATAATCGTGCCTGTACGATGCCACAGTTCGGTTACTTTTCTTATGATCTCCCGTTTTCTCGGCCCTTCTGCCAGCTGCTACTAATATGTGCATCTATAATAGCATAGTAGTTCCCCGTCGCCGTTTATTCACGAGATTTGAACCCTAAACTTCCTACCAGTGTCCCAAACTACTACGTCAAGAAAGGTCATCAGAATTGTTAAAAACAAATGTGCCCAAAGTAGTAAACGTAACAACTTATAAAAATTGTTTCTCCGTATTCATATCTGCTTTTCTATACTTCTGTAACATTTTACTTCTTTCCGCCACTTAAACTATCGAATTTCGAAAAAATTATTTAATCACTTATTAGTTATTTACGTAAGTTCCATACTTATTCAGAAATATCTTGATATCTCCACACGTCTAACATATACAGTCGATTAAGGGTGTGGGGTAGGGGCTCCCTGCAGAATTTTAAATTTTCAAATAATTTTAATGTTTGTATGATACGTGGTTTAATTTATAGACACATATTGTGAATATATTTAGACTAATAAAAAGTGTCTAGAATTCATAGATTTTGTGTACACACTGTTAAAAATTTCCGTTAATTTACAGGCAATTTTACGGAAACGTCTGTTTAATTAACGGAAACATTATTTTGTAACACAGTTATACATAATTTTGTTTCATAATTAAACATATGAAAAACCGCGAGAAGAAATTAAATAAATAACAGAACGCACTATGTGCCTGCATCCTAAAGAAGTCACATAAATATGCGAGTTTTCATAAGTGGAACTAGTTACTTCCGTAAATTAACGGACACTTCTGGAGAAATTTTTACCAGCACTTCTCCGTAAAACAACGAAAATTATTTTTAACAGTGTCACCTTATGTTTGTGAGAGTTTTTAGCAACTGTTGTTTAGTACTCTTTAGTAACATACTATAAAATTCCACTGGTCTTCGGTACCACTTGAAATACTCTCATGTACACCGTTATACATTTTAACGGAAATGTACCGTGAATAAACTTAAATAGTGTCCGTAAAAGTAAAATACGGAAATGTCTGTAGTAAAAATACTCTACGGAATCATGCGTAATATGTATATGAATATGCGGAAACTTGCACGGAAGAAATTGTAAATTTATGGGTTAGACAGATGTAAATATTACGGATATATTTTACTAACATCACCGGTAAATCTGCACATAGAAATGCAACTGTAGCATTATAGACATGTAAATGTGGCTAAGTTCCACGTGATGAAACTGTTTTACGGAAATTTCTGTTGGATTAAGAACTAAGTTTCCGTGAATTCACGGAGGTATCCGGAGAAATTTTTACCGGAACTTCCGTAAATCGACGGAGAAAATTTTTTCCAGTGAGGCAGATCAAACCCAAATTTGTAAAAACGGTTTTATACAAGAGAAGAAAACCATCTGACTTAGAAAAATGAAATAATTTTACAGAGAAGAACCGTGTCACAGGTTACGTCGAGAAATTTATAAAACAACTGCAGTGAATTTTTTTTTGTTTCTTTAAACAATTGCTGAATTTTAAATAAAAAGTTGCCAAAATTCTGTTATTCTGTTTTAATACGGAAAATGTCATTGCCGATTTTTATACATGTCTTGACGTAGCCCAATTCACTGTTCTTCAGTATGAATTAATTCGTTTCATTAAGTCAGTTGATTTTCGTTTCTTGTATAATACCGTTTTATGCAACTTTGTGATTTGACATGCCACTATATAAAAACAGTGTGAGCAAGAAATTTTCATTACTATAAAAATAGTCACATAGTATATCTACAAAACAAATTATATCTCGTACAAAAACAAACATTATTAAAACAATTAAAAGAATTTGGCTGTAACTCCCTCCTTAGTTGAAACAACGTTAATTATTTTAATGTCGTTAGAGGTTGAATTTCAAAAAGTCCTGGAACCGCTTTTTAAGGATATTCGTAGGCTTGATTTTGATACATTAATCAATTCGATTTCACAATAGGTTTAGAAGTTATCGGAAATTTATTAAAATTATATTTTACAGTTTTAGCCCCATTAATTTTTAAATTAAAAAAAAAACAGGTAATATGAAGAGATGATGGTTAATCGCGGGAAAACTTGACTGTTTGCTGGATTTCAACACACGTTCAGGTTACCAGAAGATTACTTGCTATAGCTTGTACTTGGAACTGCTACCTATTTGACTGAGCCAATAAGAATCCCGATATTGTAATATGTTATGTCTGTTATTCGTCTGCAGACAGCTACGTTATGTCAGAAGTATGTCACCGAATCATATATGTTTCAAGAAACTACAGTGGTTTCAAGGATATGTTGGCAAAAACATTTTTGCGATGCACTATCATAACTAGCTGAATTTTTGTAAACTTTAGCTGGTGTAAAAAGCACCTTGATATCTCAACTGGTTTAAGCGCTATTGAGGATTCATGGGAAAACATATTTCACCACATTTCACTGACTTACTATAATTTTTCAAATGTTGAAAAGGAAAAAAAACTTAATTTTACGGCGTAAGGAAAGCCCCTTTCAAAATTTCACATATCTAGGTCCTGAGGATTGGACTGTGCGTTGTGGAGTGTATGGGTGTGTGAACGGGGTTCTTCATTTTATATAGAGACTAGCTGCCCCGACAAACGTTGTTTTGTCGCATAAATAACTTATTGTTAGTGTGTAAGGATGCGGTAAGTAAGTGGAAGAGGTCTAATAATAAAGAAATTAATAAATAATAATAGAGCAGCGACACCTGGTGGGGATAGACTGGTATCAGCTCGTGGGGATAACTGATCAATTATCCCTTACACAGTTATCGACCGGATTCTAAAATTATAAAAATTAAAAATATTTACTAAACAATAGCACTTAGGAGTATAAAAATTGATAAAAACCTATTCGCAGACCTACCGAATGTATGTACAAAATTTCATTGAAATCTAAGTAGTACTTTCTGGAACAGCGTCTTCAAGACGCATATAAGTTTGTCTTGAGGCACCAACATTTACAAGCTAACCTCGATGCGGACCTCTTCACTATCGGTCCCATTCGCAGTTTAGTTAAACGGAACAATTGTGGCAAAAACCCCTTTACTATAATTAGGATGGCGCCTTATAATTATAAAAAATTATAAAATCGGCGATACAGTCACATCCGTATGGTTCGAAAATGTCACATTTACTCTCTAGCTATGCCAGTGATACATTAGATTTCACCAATAAACAAAAAACCGTGACGAATAACTTTCAGCCCCACGAAATAATAAATTATATAGATAACCAGTAACATACCAAAATACTTTTACAATAGAATAAAATAAATAATTTGTGTTAATAAAGGGATGTGTAGTCTGCATTCTGATTAGTGTTTGCAACAATGATAATAGTAATGATACCGGGAAAATAAATATAATCTAAAGTAATAAATTCCATAAATTCACAAAAATTGTCAATTCTACCTAAATGTTATGTAATAAAATATTTTCTCACATATGAATAATTAGTGTTAAATTAAAATAATATAACCTGTTGCGTAATGTCAACTAAGAAATGAATCAAATTCACAAAATATTCCCTTATAACATACGAAATTATTTTTGTCAACACTGGGATACAAATCTGAAAAACGATCATATAATGGTTTCTTACATAGACTAAACATTGAAAATCTTTAGTGCAACAACTGTTTACTTTTGGCTGGGTTGGTCATATGTACATGACATTTTGTGTCTCAAAAAAAAAAGTGCCGCATAAAATATGTAAAGACTCGTAGAAAACATTTTACTAACCACTATGCATATTTTCTTACAATAAATCATTTAATATGGTGATGACCGAATGATCAGCGTATTGATCTTTCTGTTACAGCTTTCCTAATTTCAAATCCCCACAATGTAATATATTTTTTAAAATAATTTTAAATATATTATATAAATTTATTGTAAAATTACGACGTTATGTTACATTTCTACTTGTAATATGATAAGTTTCGGAACATAAAGCGCATTATAAACTGATTCCCAGGATCATAAAAAAACTATTATCCTCACAGCTGTACTTGACTTTCAGTATCTTGACTGATGCAAAAATTAACCATGGTCATGTAAGAAACTTTTGTGCATATTTACAAAAAATACAATGACAAAACGATACACATTCAACTTGCAACAAACCTTTCAATATTTTTTTTTTTTTTTTTTTTACTTTCCGTCATTTCAGAATGCATTAAGTTGTGCCATTATTTCCTCCTGCTACATTCTGGCTAGGTACTCTTGCTGTCCAAGTGGCTGTCAGCTTGCATTGGGCACGTTTTATAATCTTACAGTGTTAAAACAAATAACTTCGGTTAGATTGTGGAATATGATATACAATATCTTATTGAAATTTGTTTCCAATTATTGTAAAAGTAAATATAAAAAAGCAGTATTTGTAACTATAATTTATTTTATTTTTAAGAATGAATTTCTTTGTACTCGATAATATTTTATATTCCACGTCGGAAATATTGTGTTAAACATTTTGTTATTTTTTATAATCAAGTATTATCTATATGCGAAAGTTAAAATATATTTCACATTTTTTTACAAGTCATTTATGGATCCACAAAATGCAGCGAAATATATGTATAAAATCGATAAATACTTAACAAATACAAAATAATTTTTATTTTGCCAGTTTTCATTTTGTTCAGTTCCACGATTTTTAAATTCACCGCCACGCAAGTGTCAGAATATGAACTGGACTTGTGATTGGCGGCCTCCCATCAAAACGATTTACTTTCTCACTTCATGGATGCCAACCTGACTAAATTATGCACACTTCCACTCGAACGCTTCTCCCTTCGAATAAGTAAGGCGTATAAGAGTGGCCGGTGTTGGAGCTTACAATCTCCGTCTCGTATACGTTTATCGCCGTACGAGACGATTCGCATACGAGCTCTACTCGCACAAACTCGAGCTTAGGCCCCCAGTTCATGTCGTTTTGCATCGCGCATCTACAAGTTCATTGCACAGGCCTATTAGACCTACTATACAGATGGTCGCTTACAATATGAATGGAGTGTACAGGAAGGGCTACAAGACATTCCCCTCCACTGCCTTCACACGGCAAACACTAGCGCTCTTACCTCCCCTACCCGACTTACACTTAGGTTTGTCAAGCAGTAGAGCACTCGCCTCCCTACCAAGGTGATTCTGGTTCGATTCCTAGCGGGGTCGGTCCCCGGACTTTCGCATGTGAGAATCGTGCCGTATGATGCCGCTGGTCGGCGGATTTTCTCGAGGATCTTCCGTTTCCCCCACCCTACATTCCGGCGCCGCTCCATATCCATATCACGTCATACCTCACCAGTGCTAAAGACCTAGATGTTATTGCTGGCAAAAAAATAATCTCTTCACAAAGAGGAAATTACGTTCCAATAAGTAGTTGAATATAAAATACTGAACGTTGTTGAAACCAATTAAATCACAAAGGAAGCATCTGCATTTAAAGTAAACCAATTTTTAAAAAACATCACAGTCTTCTATGTGCGTTCAAAGGTGACTTTATAAATAAGGTTGTGCTTTCTTCGTCGTCAAAAGTTAAAGTTTGCTACGGTTTTGATGGACGGATAACATTTTATGAGGCTGCTGATTGGCTGTAGATCACGTAATTAACGGACTCACAGACGAAATGTGGATGACTAACTTTAGCTTTATACGCCATTTAAGAAGGGATAAGCTGTTAATCTCTTTGTTTAATTCAATGTTGATTGTATACTATCTGCGCCACAAATCTGAGATTACAAGGTGCGGAGGCCAGGGAAGTGATTTGCGAGGTAGTAGAATCGCTTTTACTATAAAATTCAAGAAAATATTTGTACTTTGAACGACTTGCTGGGAAACAACATTTTAAGATTATCGCATTACAATAAAAAGCCTACGTAACACATGTAATCCCGTACTACCAAATAATAAGTGCTAAATAAAATTCATAGAAAAATGAAATGTTTATTTATATTACCACGAAGCTAACCTTGTAACATTATTCCTTGAAGGTAGAAAGCATATTGTTTTATCATTAACTAGCCGGCCGGCTGCGGCGTTGCCCGCGTGAAATTATGTAATGTAAACAGTAACTCTGGATAAATATGTGATGAAGGCATTTAACAGCTAGCGTACTCAATAACAGTGAACTATAATTAACTGTCTTAGCTCAGTGTAAAGAGCGCGCGCAATATGCTCGGATGATGTCTTAGTAATTCCCATCGCAAAGTCTTGCACGAGATAGGAACCCGTAACCCCACCCCTTCCACACCACAAACTTTATACAATACCTGAGTGAATGTTAAAGACATGCCGTGATAATTCTTTCGTATGTAGTGGCTACAGTCCAAAGAGTTTTTATTTATGAGTAGATTGGCAAAAAGGAACTACTTTTGAATTATTACTCCGTGATCATTCTCTTTTTTCGGGAGACCGTAACAATTTACTGCTTTTCACCTAATTAATTTTCAAATTTCATAAAAACCTGAATTTTAATTGTAGATATTTACATAAGCTTCATTCTTATCAAAAAATCATCTCGATATCTCAACGGGTATAAGCGGTACAGATGATTATTTGAAATCATATTTTATTTTTTTTAACAGCTTTCAAGGACGAATTTCGAAAAATCCTGAAATTACTTTTTTTCATGTTTACGTAAGATTTATTTTAAAGCAAAAACCATTTCAATATATCCACTGGTTTAGGAAATAAGTTGGATTAATATTAAAAACACGTTTTATTTTTTTAAGAGCTTTCAAGGACGAATTTCGAAAAAGTGTAAAAATACTTTTTAGATATTTACTTAAGCATAATTAAAAAAAAAAAAAAACCTCACTATCTGAAATAGTTTAGGAGAAATCACGGAGTAATAAAAAACACATTTTACGGCTTTCCACCCCCTTAATTTTCGAATTTCGTAAAATAGAAAAATTTGCGAATATGCAATTCTTTGGGCAATATTATGAAGTTAAAATATTTATGATAGCATTTCCGGTTAATGAGATATCAAGGATTCTTTTAAAACACAATTCACCCCTTTTCACCCCCTTAATTATCGAATTTCGAAAAATCCTTTCTTAGTGGGTGCCTACGGGGCAAGGGGAAGCTTCCCTCAAATTTTCGTGGTTCTAGGTCCAGCGGTTTGGGCTGTGCGTTGATGAGTGAGTGAGTGAGTGAGTGAGTGAGTGAGTGTGTCAGGACACTTCGTTTTATATATTAAGATATCATAGTATTTTCGTGATGGACATTGTAAGAGTAAATATTTTAAAACAATTAAAATTCACTTTTAATGGAATTTCTGGTAAGAAATTCTATTTGTCCTACTTTTATTTTTATGTCTTAGTAGTCTATTACACAGATTCTTGATTATTACACGAAGCATGCATTGCAAACAGCACCAATGCTGTTGTAGCAATTTGTATGCGCGAGGATGTTGTCAATATTTTTGGTTACGAATAATTAATGATCTGATTCTTAAATTACTGTGTGCAGTGTTCTTGTTTTTCATATGAATTTATATTTTTAGAGGGTTAGGCTCCTGGATTGTTAACTGTCTCGTTGTAAATCTTCGCTAAAATATTTTTCTAACAAATTTACTAATTAAGCAAGTTTAATATTCAGCATATCTAAATACGAAAAATGCTAAAAGTGCACCATTTTACATCTTGAAATACCAAATTTTCCCGATGGAGGACCCCCCCCCCTTCCGCTTTATTAGAGGGGTTTGTTGTTCCGTGATATAACCTCTTCCCCCTCCAGTTACGAAATGTTCCTCCACCCCTGCTCTCAAAAAATTTCAGTATCGTTGCTGCCGAGTATTTTTGCTGCCTCATAAACATTTTGTTGCATTATATACGCACTAGTTGGAAAATAAAGATGAGGGACGGGTAACATTTTATTAGAATGTGAAAGTAAACGTTTGTAGATTTAATACAAATAAAACTGAAAGATAACAATATCGATTAATAATACACCGAAATCTGATATGTTTGGGGCACGACGTCAATATTTTTACTCCCTACTAAATGTACAATTACTTACGAACTTGAAATATTATCCACGGTTATTCTCTAATAAGAGCGGCTAAGTGTTTGTTAACCGCAATATCATGTTGCGATTTGTGTCCTTTTCCCCCAAAACCTTCGCTTGCTGTTGTGTGACGCCACGCGCTCATCAGTCGCTTGCGCGAAGGCTGCTTGCCGAACATACCCGAAGCAGGACTTAGACAAATTTCCACCTTCACTAGTTGGCCCATTTTTTGTGTCCATGACTGCACGTATGTATGTATGTGTGTGTGTGTATATATATATATATATATATATATATATATATATATATATATATATATATATATATATATATATATATATATATATATATATAGTATTTTATGATAGTTTGCGGAAGTAATTTAGGCCGGCCCACCAAGCGAAAAAATCATAGATGTTATCACTTGATAAATACTATTTTAAAAATAACAACCATTAAATGACCAAACTGCGAGAAGAGACAGGTCATTGTGCATCGTGTTAAATAAACTGAGAGAGGATGTCAAACCAAGAGTTGTGGTACAGTGGGTTGTGGTTTGCCATATCTCCCGGTTGCTGACGTCATGCCACAAACATCCTTCCGTGCCAGAGTCAATGGATAATAGGTCACCGTTTCTCCCCGCGGCAGAAACGTGAAACTAGCCGGCTAGCGCGACGCCAGATTCTAACCCAAAGATTGTTAATTAAGTAACCTTCTGGGGTTCGATTCACCTTATCAGGTTAACTCCATCACCAAGTAAATGTCTAAAGGCCTGCAAGCAATTGAGGCTTCGTGACATACCTGATGCTTGAAAACTCTCCTCGGGTTACTTTTTGAACGCCACAAGCTGAAATTCAGCTCTGCCGAGGCTAACCTCATGACTAAAATAACAATATATAGTAGATACATCTACCACGCCGGGAAATCTAATCCAGGGGTCAGAATACAAACACTGTTTGTGTAAAAGATTAACGATAAACTACGGTAACGATCGATTTTAATCGACGTCATTACTTCCAGTTATGTCTAAATGGTCTTGAGAAATATCGTTAGTTATCCTAACAACAATGCGATCTGTTCCTTATCTTCGAACTTGTATGATTGATTTTTGCTTTTGTGGAGCAGTGGGTAAGTACTCGCTTCTCACTCGAGACGACCCGGGTTTGATCCCCGGCTATAGCCATCCCTAATATCTGTTGTCCAGTGGCCTGGTTATTTACATTCCCCTCACCAAGCCCACGAGGCGGTTGGATTGCACGTAACACCTTCAATAAAGAATTAAATTTTAAATGGCTTTTTTCTCGGGTTGTCAAAATATTGTGTTTATGTGTTACATCATGCTTTGCTTTTAATAGTCATGCTGTGAGCAACTCTGGAAAATCGAGAAAAAATATATCGTGCAAGGGTAATTTCCAAAACCGTATAGCTTGGGACATATTTTTGCCTTACTTTGCCTTGGTGTCTTACGTGCACATCTGCAGTTCTGCTTCATGGTCTGTGATTGGATATTTTAACTGTCGCGAGCCTTACGATTCTACTGGCAAATCACAGACGTGTGGTGTTGCAGGAAAGATTTTGCAATTGGCTCAAGTCAAATGAGATACGGCTCTTCACACTGACACGCTGTCAGTAACCATGAAGCAGAATTACAGATGTGCACGTAAGGCACTGAAATAAACTGGGGCAAAATTCTTTTCGCGAATAAAAGGGTCCCTATCAATGGCGTATGACCGCAAACCAATATATATATATATATATATATATATATATATATATATATATATATATATATATATATATATACATATATTGTTAGTAAACTGCCATTCTAACATACATTTCAAAATCCCAACGATCAGATTTGCACAAGTGGGCTAGTTGATGTTTGCTATTTGGGTAGCGGTCTATGACTTATGTGATTGGTGGATATTAATGTAATAGAAAGTACAAAGATTCAATAGCGTCGCACCAGAGTTGCCATGCCATTGGCCCGGTCAGATGGGGGCCAGTAACTATAGAAGAACGTCGTATATGGACATGTTACATATCAAGACTAGCAGGCAGTCTACTTTACTGGCGATAATTCATTAGTAGAGATAGGGGAAATTCGCTGGCTCTCTGACATGTACGCTAGCCTCCAAGAACGTGTGTTTACTGAAGCAAACAACAGCAGCTTATTGGTCGCTCGCTGACACAGTCCAACCATATAATTGGAAATACATCAATTTGCTACTGATACTTTACTACCGGCTCTGGTCCTTCCATTACGTGTCAAATAAGCCAAGTGCTAATTGCCAAAGCAACACGAACCTACAGCTGTTTGAATTCTAGTTTGTACCAAAAAGAACGCAGATTTTTCATGTCCCTAAGCATTAGATATATGAATGAGTTAGGACCTAAAAAATTGAGGAGCAAAAATTCAAAACCAGACATGTCCAAAATCCCAAAAATGTGTAAAAGGCCCTTTTTAAAAATAATAAGATGTGTTACATACGACTATGAACTCAGACTCCATAAAAAACATATGTCGTATTGAAGTGGGTATGTTTATTCTTAGTTAGTGCTATAAAATATAATGTTTATTCACAGTTTCCTACAGCTAAATAAGGTGGACATATCTGGTTTTGAAAGTTTGCTCCTCGATTCGCGTTTTCTTTAAGGGCACAAGCTATAATCCCACCAACTGTACGATAATGTCACTTTCACAATTGGCCCTTGACTCATTTGACGCCTTCTGAAAGTCACTGAACCAATAACGAAAATGTAGCTAAACGCATGCCCATTTCACTGTGGAAGCGAGCAGCTAATCAACAGCGCCCATATGCTTGAGTTCCCAGATATTATTGCAGGCTAGCCAACAGTACAGTGTATCCGCGAATTTTTCCGGTCCCTATCAATGAGTAGAGATGACGGTTTATCGTAAAAATGTTTTGTGTCAGCATACCCTTGAAAACACTGTACCTACTTATTTACAACATGTATGATTGGGTGGTATACGTCTGACACAACGTAGCTGTCTGCAGACCAACGACGGGCATCAAATACTACAATAGCTAGGGCCCGGTAGTTTTCGCGAAAAGATTTTCGCACCACTTTGTTTCAGTGCCTTACGTGCGCACCTGCATCTCTGCTTTGTGGCCAGTGATTGGATGCCGAAAAGCCAGCGTGTAGAGAATAAACCCGCAAATCACAGACGTGATGTGTGGCAGTTATTCGTGTACTGATTGGCACAGCCAAATTAAAAATAACTCTGCACAAAAACACTCTGCCAATAATTTTGAAGTTGAGATACAGGTGTGCACGTAAGACACTGAAACAAAGTGGGGCAAAAATCTTTTCGCGAAAACTACCGGGCCCTAACAATAGCGAGAGTCTTAATGGATTAGTCAAATAGGGCAACAGCTTCACGTACAAGCGAAAGTCAGTAATCTTCTGGTAAGCTGAACATACGATGAAACCCAGCAAACAGTCAAGTTTTTCCGCGATAAACCATCATCGCTATCAATGAGTTATTCAGGATGAAAAAAACTCTTAACGGTAAGGTAAGCGCTTTACAAGTCCTAGTAACATTCTTCCTTTCAGCCATTTTTTTTTTTTTTGCTTTGCGCTATATGCTTAACACAGGAGAGTAAGTAATAAACACAATGTATGTATATAGATTTTTACCCTACTACAAATAGCAACAATTTAAGATAAAATATGTATGACATCATCGACGTAGAGTCCGTTATTGTCCGCGAAAATTTTTGTAAAAACTTGTATCAATGCTTACATCCACACTGCAGCCCTGCTTCATGTCAGTGATAGAATGTTTCAACTCTCAGAGTCTTGAGGTATAGGGCCTACTAGTCGCTAGTCACTGACTAGCATAGCAAAATAACGCCTCTGTATAAAGACATGCTGCTATAAACAACAAAGCAGAACTGCAGGTCTCCACGTAAGGCATTCAACATTCAGCAAAGCGTTGCAAAACTATATTTTCGCGAATAATACCGGCCCCGAGGCATGAGCATTTCAATTAACTCTTTTAGTGAAGAAAGGGGTACGCTAACTCCATGCACAAGTTAAGCAAATCGCCTTAAATTTAACCGATTTACAAAAAGTTACGTAAGGTTTTTATAAAACCAACACCGCAACAGATTTGACTTTTCCCTAATGTAGTTGCAAATCTACAAAATCGTGAATGATTATTTTCTATGACGTTGAACTTATGAATCTAACCTCCACGGACGTTTTGTATCTTATAACTAAGGACCTCTAGTTTTTGCGAAAAGAATTTTGCCCCACTTTGTTTCAGTGACTTACGCGCATGTCTGCAGTGATGCTTCATAGACGTCTTAGTTCTGGCGTGTCTTGGGGTTTTACTGTCAAATCACAGACTAGTGAAGTTGTAGTAACGTTATTGTTATTGGCAAAGTAAAATGAGAGACATCACTTCATAAAGACACGCTGTCAATAACCATGAAGTATAACTGCATATGTGCACATAATTCACTAAAACAAGTGCGGCAAAATTCTTTTCGCGACAGTCGGGGGTCCCTACTTACAACTGTACGTTATTTTATGTTATGACTATTCATCCAGTTCAATCATAGTCCATACAGTTTACTATGAATAATCCTTGCCTTTTATTCTAATATATGCATGTAACACGTAAATACTACATCGATTTAAACATCTCGAAAAAAAAATAGCATGACAAACTGATTTCACCCGAGTACATAAATTACATTATCGCCATTTTGACCCCACATTTGTCGTTTGTGACCATCAATACTTGACTGTGGTTGGCCGCAATGGTTTATGGGTAAGAAGCCAACAAAAAACAGTAACAGATATATAGATGATATTTTAATACGTTCCTGAGCAAGTTTTAGGGTATGAAATTTTATATAACCCTCGGAAGGGGGGGAGTTTGCTGAAACGTAGTATACATAATGCGTGAAAACATTGAATGGATTGGGCATCGCGTACGATTGGCTTAACTCACGAACGTTCAGCAACTCTCAAATAAAATTCTGTAAGTTCTGCCCGCCGTTCTTCAGCTTAGGTAGGCGGGCGTCTTAGTTAAACATACGCAGTATTTTCAACCGTTGTATTCCATCGCAAAGCTGGTGGTAGAGTTGAATTTAATCAATCGTGTTCGATAAGGCGGAACATAATTTCTGTGGTTAGCGAGGATTTTGATTATCTCATTTGATGCACGAGGTGTTGACTTTAATGCACAGTTTTTTTTTTGTCCCGGAGAAAACACGTTTTGTTTTTGTCGGTGGCTTTACCTGCTCGCCGCACCCGCCCAGGTCCCGGAGCTCGTAGGCCAATTAAATCCAATTCTTGCCTCGTTTCCTCTCGCAGCGCGGCGTGTGTGTTTTATCCCCTGTTTTTAAGGTCGTTTTATGGTCGCGAAGATAATTCACTGCGAGGTTTACTCCCCCAGCGGCCGCCACCCCTGTGAAGAGTCTGCGTTCTCTCAGCGGCGCCGCCCGCCCTTTAGCTGTGACCGGCACGCGAGGCGGGTGCTACTAGCCGCGCTGAAAACATTCGCCCTCCAGCCCCGCCACTGCATGCTAGAGTTGAGGTGGGTTCACAGTTTATAACATAAATATAACGTAGGTCGCTCACATGAGAAGTAACCTCTATGATTTCTTGCCTGCTGATTCACAACTGCTCAAAAATGGACGTGCGCATGGAGACGCTGACATAGGAAATTGTATATATTTCATTTCTTGTGCGGACGCATAGTACAACAACCAATCGCAGCAGAGGATTTACTGAATGTCCACCATATTTGTTCAACCTCAAAAATGCCAAGAATAAGACAAATCTAGAATAATCTATATATATATATATATATATATATATATATATATATATATATATATATATATAAATGAAAGGTGACTGATTGACTGACTGACTGACTGACTGACATATCAAACTGCAGCCCAAACCACTGGACCTAGAATCGTGAAAATTTTTCTGGGGGTTCCCTTCAGGTCGTAGGCGAGCACTAAGAAGGGATTTTTCGAAATTCGACCTCTAAGGGGGTGAAAAGGGGTGAAATGTGTTTCCGAAGAAACGTCGATAGAGCTCGAACCCGACGGCCTATCATCGTGATTTTTACTTTAATAGGACACTCGTAAAAATGCATATTAGCCAATTTAAGGATTTTTCGAAGT
>PNEQ01074030.1:0-18290 GCA_003012365.1 Medauroidea extradentata
AAAAAAAAAAAAAAAAAAAAAAAAAAAAAAAAAAAAATATTAGATGACAAGTCTAGTTTGGCTGTAGTCAACACATCCATAAACAAATACAACAGAACATGACAGATCCCATAAGGAATTAACCAACAACAAATAAAGGGAAAAAAAAACATCCAAAAATAAAAGTCGAAATACAGGACAAAATAACCTGTAAAACTCAGAACACTACAATTAAGACAACACAGAGAGTACTGGGACGAAGACATTGTTTGACACAAGACAGGATAACAACGACGACGTCGCAGGCAATAGACTAGACGACACAACGATGAAGACACAAAAGAACACAGTAGAGACGGGTTTTTCACGACGTTTTGGGAGCTGACATATGTTCCTGTCTTCAGGTGAAGTGATTTTTTTTCCTTAGCCTCTTTCTAAGATTTCTGGGACGACATAATATCGCAATGACGTATGTCCACAATAGTACAGTGTTTATAATGAGCATATGAGCATGATGTCGTAATAATGATATTTCACCCTTGTCCGCAGTGTTTTCTTTTTGCACATTGGCACAATGGGCCATACAGAGTTTTTTTTTCGTAAAAAAAAGTATTTACCTGTACAATACAACTCATTTGAAGAGCGTGGTAGACGTCAGTCCTAATAAACAACCCTTAGAAAGAAATTGGCGCCTGTAATGACTTTACCACAGAATATCTTACATAGACTTGATAATGACGAAGAAACTACACGCCAATTCACTTAATTGCGCCTAGAGGCCAGGATAAGAAACAATGCGCGCGCTGCGTCGTCCTAACAGCATTTTCAGACTTCGAACTCGGAAAACAAATCCACCCAAGCGGCCACAGATCTCGTTCGTGGAACATATCCTATGAGGAAGTTTTCGTTCTCTCCAGCCGGATATCCTGCGTGCTATACGAACACGAACTCTGTATGTATTTCCAGCCGCACTACCGCACTTCCCCTCTTCAAAGAGTCCTCCGACTACTCCTCCTATCATACGGGGACGTACGCAGGAACCGGAGGACGTAGGATTTCCGTTCACTCATACCAAGAAGTCATTGATAATGCGACCGCACGTCATTCTTTGCAACTCTCTGCCTGCCGCACAACTCTATGTCCAGAAACAAACTCATAATAAGCACATCACGCCAATCATGGGCTCATTGAATACCAAAATGTTAGTGGCAAAATTTCGTACGACGACATTTTACGTGCCCAATGTGGCAACAAAAATAGGCAACTTTAGCCGAAGGCCACGGCCTTAAATCTGGCAACCCTTCCAAGAAGGGTCATTTAAACACTTCTTTTGTCTCGCTAAAGGCAGTCGCGTCCCATGATTCGCCGCTATGTAGGGCAGAATAACGAATCAGGTACAGCCATTGCCTTTGGAGAGCTAAACGAAGTGTTCAAATGACCCTTGTGTGCAGAGATGCCAGATCTAAGGCCGCGGCCTTCTACTAAAGATGGCTAAGCAACATAGCACTGTAGATTATCTCTTCTTGCACTCCACAGATGTCTTACTTATCATACTACTACTGTTCTGACCTGCGTATTATGGGTGCAAGTTGAAAACCCGAGCAGTCCTAACACGATTCTAGGTTCACTGAAAAGAATACTTATTGATCACCGCAAAATATTTTGTCATTATATACCCTACCAAAAGTTTTTGTGGTGACCACAAAATTTTTTTGCTGTCACCAATAAAGTTTTGCAGTGACTACAAAAAAAATTTGTAACCATTACAAAATTATTTTGTGACGTCCATACTGACAAAACAATTTGTAGCCACCTCAAAACTGTTTTTTCTGTGTTTACTCGATCTAACATACATAAAATAATACCTGGACGTTGAGCGCAAGAGGGGATTGTCTCCCCGCAGTGTTGCCACATTGTGCGTGTAAATATTATCGAATAGCAATTTCCCACTGACATTTCTGTCTCAAATTCAACCACGGATTCGCGTGGTGTGCTTATTAGTGCGTGTTTCTGGACATCCTGTATAGTAGTCTCTCATTTGTTTTCCGAAACTTACTAAATTCGCTGCATGTTCCCTTATTTACTGGAGCCTACTATCGGTAACTGAGAACGCGGTCACGAGACCTTAGTATTTGGCGCCAGTTCGAAGTTTTTTTTTTTATATACTGGTCCGTATAAGGACAGGCGTTTTCGGTAAAAGCAGTCGACGCAAGGTAAACAATGACGCAAGTCTCAGCTGAACAAGTTATTACTAGGGCCACGATTTTGTCGCAAAAAATTTTTTGCCCCACTTAGTTTCAGTGACTCACGTGCACATCGGCAGTTCTGTTTCAAGGTTATTGGCAGCGTGTCTATGTTCAGTCACGTTTCTCATTTGACTGCACCAATCAGAATAATATTGTTGTTAGTCTGTACGTCTATAATTTGCCAAGGCCAGTGAGAGTAAAATCATCCAATCACAGATGATGTAGCAGAGCTGCAGGTGTGCACATGACGCATCGAAACCAAATGTTGCAAAAATCTTTTCGCCATAAAATCGTGGCCCTAGTTATTACTCTTCGTTTGCCCGCAGAATAAATGGAGAGAGCTGTAAATGTTAGGCTAACGACGAATGTTTTGAAATGAATTATTAATAATTACTATATAGCTACAAAGAAAATAATATACATATAAAGCTGTAAATAATTATGCTTATTATTTGTAGAGTCAGAGTATACGTGGAAATGTAGTTTTAAATATGTACTTGTACGGCAATATACTAAGCAACAACTGCCCAAGAAAACTTCACACTAGCCAGAATACAACGAGAATGAAGTCTTATCTGTGTTCTGATATGCAAAACCAGTTAAACTGGCAGTACAGTATTGTTCCTAAGTTCCCTTATTACCTCAGTACTACCCGGTAAATTTCGAAAAAAGCTTTCTATCTAGCCAGGCACATAACTCTACCGCCCAGTTTAAAAAAAAAAAAAATAGAAGGCATTCGTTATTTAGGTACTCTATAAAGTTAAAAAAAATAGAGAAAATACTTAAAGTAATCCTTTTTAATTATTGTAGCACTTAATTCTATTTAACAGTAAAGAAGTAATATTTATTTTAATTTATTATAACTGTGATGATTTCACTTCGAAAAGATTATATAATTCCACTCCTAAAAAGTCAACCAAATATGGTAATTACTATAATTTTTCAGCTATAAACAAACATTTCTGATAAATTTCTCTAGAAGGGGATAGGCTATTTGAGTTATTTCCCTTCTGAGCTGAGCCATCGAAATGTCACTTCGAGCGCAATTACAATCTTATCGCATTGCGATAGGTCAACAAACCATTATCACTAAGTTTCTAAAATACTAAATACGCATTTCCCAACGATGAGTCATTACAATATTACTTACAATAATTACAGTAGTGTAATGTTCCGCACGGACGACAAATTCGACCAGTGCCATTATGACCTGTGACGCGAGACAACAATGGCTCGGGGAGTGTAGGGCTGCTGGATGGACCAGACATTAGATCCAGGGTGATCTTTGAACTATTCTATGGAGCAGTACAGGAATGAACTGGAAAGGGGAAAGGGGGGGGAAGGAAGATTTCCTAGAAAACCCGACAACTAGCGACATCGTCCGGCAAGATTCCCGCGTACGAAAATCTAGGAACCGACTCCGTCGGGAATCAAACCCGGATTACCTTGGTGGTTTGCGAGTGCTGTAGCCACAGCGCCAATCAATCACGTCCCTAATTGGTTACTGAACAACCGCTTCGATAGACACACGCCATTATGAGCGAATGTTGTCGAGGTGGCAGAAAAACACCTGCTGTTTAAAAAAACAAGTAACATGCATACAATTCCGGAAAGAAATGCAGTCGTGTGAGACGACGTAAAAAGTAAATATTTATTCAATAAAGCTGAGTGTTCTTTTATTTTTTGTGTCGTCTCTTCTTCATGCTACTATACTCCGTTCCAGAATTTTCGGAATACTAATTGTTTGTCGATAGCAGCTAATACTGGGGTTGTCTATGTAACACGGTAATATTTACACTCAGTGGTGTTATTCAACTAAAATAGTTCAGATTGTAGGAAAAGTATTTTATAAGATTTGTAACTCAAGGACACTCGGAAAGCATCGTTTCCAATGCGTTTGTTTATCGAAAACATCCAGCACTAGTTAAAAAATATTCCTCACTTCCTTATGTCTAAAGTTGAAACCACACAGCCTCTACAGGACCGATACAACACAGCAAGAACGAAACGCGACGACGATTATATTTTCGACGTGTCAAGCTTGCGTTTGTAACCTTACGAAATTTGGGTTTCTTAAAAAAAAACATTCAGAAGGCCCACGTTGAACTGAATTTCGTAGGCAGAGGATATACAATTTTTTTTTTTTTTTTAAATATAGGTTATTCTATGACACAAACATTTTTGGCAGAGAAAGGAAATGTACTATTACTGTTTAACTGCTATTTTTGTTTCACACTGTAAAGAACCTTTCAGGTATAGAGAAAAATAACTCTCCTTATTACCAGAAAATATGTCACACGAGAGTAAAGTATATGAAATTTTAATTTTTCCATTTTTAGCGTGCTTTGTTTGCAGTACAGAAAGGGACGACATAAACAGAAAAATTTTTGTAACACAGAAACCTATATTTGATTTGCTGTTAAAATACCCACCCGGGCTATTTTGTTCCAGCATAACGTGTACAAAAATAGAAAGAGACTGGTGTCATTTTGGACTCATTTGATTGTTGCAATAACTTTTATTTTTAAACCATCTACCTCAGCATGCGTTGCAATGCTCATTACATTTTTTATATTCTTCGTTCTATCCCTCTAGCTCTGTTTGCACCTCCCTCCCCCTAACCCAACCCAAAATACATTTTTTTTGGCAGAAAGTAACACAAGTGCACAACATCCAAAGTTTTTTAAATCAAACTTTTGCTATCCCGTTTTCCCCTCTACGCCGTTCGCCGTTTTACAACCATTTCCCCAAAACAGTTATACATTTATAACTTAACTTTTTTGGCTGATATCTTCCTGGATGCACGCAGAACAAACTATATGTTTCGTCGCAATCAAATGGCCGGTACGGGAACGCACAGAAGATTATGAAACCAGAATTATTATTATTTTTTTTTTTTTTAAGAAATGCTCATATGTTAGGATGTTCGTTGTAGGGTGCAGAATATGACTTGATTGCCATTTTAAAATTTGGTGAGCGACATTAAATAACTCTGAAACATTTACGCAAATTCAACAAATTTTAAATCAGAAAATAAGAGAATCCTTATCCTAGGTAAATTTTTTCGCCCTATATTAGAGCAAATAATTCTACCAGAATGACACAGCGCAGTATCATGTGGCTTAATTTAAGTTACACATTTACGGAATTTACGGATCCAGTTTTTCAACGCAAGAAAAATATAAATTATTACTTTTTATCATTCAAAGGTACATTCAAACGTGGATCATTTACTGCAGTGGCAACATTGACCGACTCAAAACATATGTTTTGGGACCATTTAATATATAAATAAATACGTGTAGTGAAGTATTTAAACGCTTAAGTTTGATCAACTCAAAGGTCGACATTTCTTAATCAAACGTTACTAAACCCCTGCAGTCAAAGTATCCACATTCGGCAGTGTGTTCTCGGCATTTCGCTTCTGCGCGTGTGCATGTTCTGTGCCTCCGGCGTGAAATACTTGATGGTGGCAGAGGATGGCGCGGGCGCCGTGCGTCGCCTCTTGGGAAAGCTGGCCTGCCTTGGCTTGGCCCGCGTGCCGTGACAATGGGAAAGAAAAACAAAGGCGGTGGTAGTTGGGGAGAAGAGGGAGGGAGTTATGTCCGCGGCGAGCCGGAGCCGAGCAAGCGACCCTTGTTTAATGTGGCATAAATTACCGGGCAGTTTTATAGCCGGTGTTTGCCCTCGGCTGTTTGAACAACTCCGGCCCGGCTGAGACTGTCGCTGGACAAACAGGCGCGCGGACGTCGCGTCGGGGTTAACGGTGTGTCGTCCCTGCGTCCACCACCTCCCCTCCCCTCACAAAAATTTCCCACCCACACCCCTACCGGTACCCCCCTTCCTACTTTCCACATCCTCAACATGTCACTCCTGCACCCATATCCGTGAGAACTCGACTAAGAGGGTGCCACCGATTTCGATACCACTTCGATATATTGTAGAACCCACCCTCTTATAACTAGGGCCCGGTAGTTTTCGCGAAATGATTTTAGCCCTACTTTGTTTCAGTGTCTTACATGCGCACCTGCAGCTCAACTTCATTGCTATTGACAGAGTGTTTTTGTGCAGAGTCGTTATTCATTTGACTCCGCCAATCAGTACACGGACAACTGCCACATATCACGTCTGTGATTTGCGGGTTTAACTGTCACACGCTGGCTGTTATGGCATCCAATCACTGACCACATAGCAGAGCTGCAGGTGCGCATGCAGACACTGAAACCAAGTGGTGCAAAAATATTTTCGCGAAAACTACCGGGCCCTACTTATAACGTTCTCGTCAGTGGTGTGGGTGTGTTGCAAAGTAAGCTGTACTTTGCGATATCTGTACACATTCATGAGTTGTCTATCGATAGTGGCGAGGCAAGAGTGTGATGCCATATCTAATAGGCAGGGACCAGAAAAATTCGCGTTTTCTTTTGGGTACAAGCTAGATTTCAAACAACTGTAGGTTCGTGTCACTGTTTCAGTTGATTAGTAGTAGGGTAATAGCGATTCTGAAACAAGAGCCAGGTAACAATATGGTGGACAGGAAACAAGATGACAAAATGGTGGACAGGAAACAAGATGACAAAATGGTGGACTGGAAACAAGATGGCAGACCAACTGAGCAGGAGCCAGACCCTGGACCCTGTTCCAGAATCGCTAATAACATACTGCTTTGGTCCTTGACATATTTGACACCTCCTATAGGGCGCTGAAACCAATAATATAACATCAACATAATGCAGGGCCATTAATGTGGTATCACTTTGTTAGTGAATAGCCAATGAGCAGCTACTGTCTGCTTCAGTGAGCATATTCTTGGAAGCTAACCTTCAGGTCAGTGAACCCGCGAATTCTTCTTGTCTATACTAATAGGCCACTCTCGAATTTGTACAGATGTCGCGAAGTACGGCTTGTCTTGTAACTCACCCACACCACTATACCTGCATATAATGTTTTCTTGCATATAACAGTATTTTTCTTTGGTCCCCCCATTCCTACATAAATTTCATTTTCTGTTTATAAACAAACTTATATTTTCCATTTCCTGCATTTAAGCAGGTAATAACTACAGCACGGGGAAACATTTTCTCAACCGTTACATTTGAGACATAATGGCTTACCTGTGGACTAAAGACCCATATATAAAATAAGTTTATGTTTGGGAGAGAGTCGTAAAATTATATCACAGTGATATTAGTGACTGTGATCCTGAAGATGACGATCATGAACATACAGAAGACAATTGGGAGAATCCGTGTCATACAGGCTGTCCCTGAATAATGCTTGAAGCTCTTCGTCACGTTGTAGGGTGTGCGATGACGAGTAAAATTATACAGTACACTACACTTAGGGTCGCGGAGGCTAGAAGTGCCCCTAAATACGCCCACAAATTATGGTCTTTAAAGGTTGCAATCTGCGTAGAAATAGCAACAAATCGCAGCAGTGACGTCAAATAATGCGTCAAATGGGCCGAGGGGAAGGGGAGGCAGCGGAGGTGTATGGATCGCTAGCTACTTGGAGATTCCAAGGGTACACGCCACTCAGCCTAAAATTTTTCAGCCTAAAATAAGGCTGGATATATTTTAGGCTGTATAACTTTAGGCTGAATGACTTTAGGCTGAGTGACTGTAGGCTGAATAATTTTAGGATGTACGACTTAAGGCTGAGTGACTGTAGGCTGAACGATATTAGGCTGTATAATTTTAGGCTGAACAGTTTTAGGCTGTGTGACTTTAGGCTGAATGACTGTAGGCTGAGTAATTTTAGGCTGAATAATTTTAGGCTGAATAAGGTCGAAGAGAGGGTTTTAGGCTGAACGATTTTAGGCTGTGTGACGGTCACCCGATTCCAATTCGATGTCTGATTAGGGTCACTCCCAGGATCTCACATGTTGGACTCGTATGTGGTGATAGCAAAGATAAACGGGATGTCATGAGGAACTGCAGTTTTCTCTGTCCTTTCATTCCGGGTAGCTCCATAATTATCTCAGTCACCCTTATTCACAGTTGCTATTTAAATGCAATTTCTATGCAGATGAATACCCTCAGTGCCATAAATTGTGTGTCAATTTACTTCCCAGCCTCTGTATAATTTTACTCGTCTAAACATCTCCATACAACTAGACGAAGAACTTTAAACGTTATTAATATAAATCCTGTATGCTTCTGATGACATTTTAACTTCCGGATCATTTAATATATTATAGGTTGATTGACTGTACATAAACTATGAAGCTGGAAGTTACTTTTGGTAATAGCCTAGCTGTTTATTAACGTAAAAGATATTGATTCCTGCTTATAAAATTGTCCTGCATACAAAATTTTATTCACAGGTCCCTTGAAATATGCTAAAAAACAGAGTTCTACTGTATATGAATATTGTTGTTGAAATTTAATCTACTACTATTGGAAACATACGGAACGACTTGAATAGTTCTCTGCAGGTGTTGTAAAGCGTAGAGGCGCTTTCAGAAGCGAGAGAGCGTAGGGTTGGTCAGATAAAATTTCAGTTTAAAGTTGATGAATTGTAGCCCAAGTGAAATTTGCCTGTGTTCGAATATTCAACTGAGAAGCTTCTCAAAAAACTTCTCACTTACCCTGTCCGAGGACATGACAAGTGGTGGTTAGCAGACGATGGTCGTCATTTGCCGCAAAAAAAAATGTAAACAATACACATAACCAAAACAACGATGATAAACTGAATGTAATGTGTTCAAAAAGTCGAAGAAACAAGCATGAAACGAAAATTATATTTAAATATAAATAAAAATGACGTGTAAACAATGCACGATGGGCCTTTGAATTTAGCGAAGAATTTAACGGGCATATGAGACGTTCACTTTTTTTGTTCACGCCATTTTAACTTATGAATATCGTTACAGGCGTTCATCAAGAGCGTGGCTGTTCGACGAAACTTGGTCACGTCACTGAGATAACATACCCGACTCCACCGTGTGAGATTCCGAAAACGCCTTGTGTTGACTATACGTGGCTGCACATGGGCGCAGCCCCAGGGGGTGGTATTTGGGACACGTGCAGACCCCCTCCCCCAAAAGACGAGAAGTTTTTAATTGCTTACGTCAGTTTAAATGTGTACTAGTAGTACAGTGCACTAACACATTCACAGTATAGTTAGTTCAGGACGAAGTGAGCTTAAAATTTTAACATTTGAAAAATATCACAAGCCGTTACTGCATATAATTCAACATTTAATATAGTCCCCTTACTGCTTGCAGGATTGGCAGCGACATTGTGCAATATAGTTCCGTGTATTTTACTATTTGAATACTACAATACTGAAACAAAATCAGCCGAAACCGACATAATTGTATTTTATATAATTATTTAAATTGCATTTATCAAAGTATTTAGGAACCTACCGCCTGGACAATTTATCTTACACGTGCAAATATCTAGTAGCAAATACAATAATTTTTCAGTTGGCCAACTGTTGGCAGAAGCAGCCAACGTTCGCTAGTATGATCGTGTACTTTGCTGGAATGGTTGTTCATCAGGCCATGACAGTAAATATGTTTGCAGTTATGCTGAACTAATTTTAATGTGGGCAACTTAGTTTAAAAATACTGAAATATTTTGGTATAAGGTCCATAAGCAGACTTAGCAAACTAACCTACAAGCATCTGAGTATAATAAGAATGCTTGTGGTACACTTCTGGTTAATGTGGGTGATTTCATTATGCATCATGTGCGCCACATTTGGCCGCGGGTGCATTCCGAATGTTTACTGACTGTGGGCTACTTATCACGATCAGATTTGCACAAGTGGGCCAGTGTCGTGTCCAGAGAGGTTAGACATTTCCCGTCGTTAGCCGTTACGCGCGGAAAGATACGTATTGGCTGGAAATAAACTTGAACAAGGTTCACTTTACCCCTAACTGCCTATACATGTGTGTTAAGAAAAGCGTGTTCGCGTGTTTCTAAACATATATACTGTAATGTATAACAGTTTTCTGGAGATCCACCTGCCTGTAGTTCGAATAATTTGTTATTTATTAGATCTTGTGTCCTTTCCAAGACAAAATCCTGCACAGAAAAAAAAGCAATTTGTGGCAGCTACAAAATTTTTTGTTGGTATTAACCTTGCAAAAAAATTTTTGTGGTCACCAAAAAACGTTTTGTTGTCACCACTCAAATATTGTGGTCACACAAAATTATTTTGTGCTTACTACTAAACAATTGGCAGGGAAGAATTCCTACAAAACTTTGTTTCAGTGTGGGGGCGTCCATGGATGAGAGACTGTAAGATTTATGTGTAAGCGGTCTTGAGGGCACGCACAGTACATAAGGGAGCGCTTAAAACGTTTATTGAAATCCTTACTGATCTGTTCGGTGGTGTTGTCTGTGAGGCACCGGTCCTTGGCGCGAAAGGTCCTTGATTCGAATCCATACTCGGGCATGGATGTTGTGCTTTCCCGTCATCGCACTTCACTCTCCTCGGCTCTTAAATGGTCTTCACGTCGTAAAAATGCATAATTTTATATTTGAACGACATAGTGTTAGTTTTGTTGACGTTACTTTGGAGTACAATTTCCTCTTTCGAAAAAAATCATTAGCTCAACCAGTTATCCATAATGGAACTTCATAGTCAAAGTGTTCACGTTTTTAGTAATTACAAGCCGCAAAAACCAATAAACATTAATACATTTAAAAAATCACACTGACTCTACATGTTTTAAAATCCATTACAAAATTTTTTTCAGTTTGAAAACATCGATAATGTAGGGAAAGAAAATAAAAATTTCAGATTTGTTTTTAAATACAAAAATATAAAATATAAAATTTATATTTTTCCCCACTTGAACGCCCTTAAAGGTTCGTAAAACCCTCTCACCTTACCGTACTAATCTGTATGTCTGCACAGTACGGCATACTGAAAATAATTAGTACAAAATAGTTTTAGCCAACTCTGTGGACAGATATGTTGCCAGTGTGTTGAGCTTCAGGTGGATTGTTCATGAAGATTCCAATTTCAAAATAATCTGTGTACCTGGCGAGCACTCGCGCAGTTTCTAATCATACATACTTCTAAGGAGAGACATGTCACTGTTAGAACGCCTGTTAAATGGTCTGGCATCCACTTACATACTGCACATGTTAAGAAACGTACTGTATATATTAAAACGACGAAGGTGTCTCCATAATATATCTGACGTCGGCACATAATATATCGACATATCAAAAGCCGGTCGTCTTTAAGAGAACTCATCGCCTGATGCTGTTTTATCCCGCTGGAGTCAATAAAAAGAGAAGTGACGTGGATGGCATTGGTACGGCTGTCAATAATAATAATAATAATAATAATAATAATAACATAGCCTTTAAGAGCGCTGCCTGCCACGCACTTCAGACGCCTTGCTGTGTCTTTGTCAACGAAACTGTTCCACGTGCGCCCATTGTGTCAATGTACGAAAAGAAAACACACTTCGGACAGAGTCGCAACGTCAATATTAAGAAAAATTCGCATTAAATCACACTTTCCAAACCTTCCGATGTAGCTATAACCGACCTTTTCAGACTATCTTACTTGAACTAACTGGATGTATGTGAAACACTGATATATTCGTGCAAGTTGCACTAAAAAAATTTTGTGGTAGCCACAAAAATTATTTTGCAGCTATGTACCGAGCAAAATATTTTGTCGTAGCCACAAAATTAGTTTGTAAAGAATGTTTTGTGGCTGCAGCAAAATAATTTTGTAACCAGCATAAAACTCAAAAGTGTAGGAATAGAAAAAGGTATTTTGTAGGCTACTACAAAACCATTTCTTTCAGTGCAAAAGCCTATATAAGTTCAGAGATCTTACAGTATGTGACTCCAGTACAAACAGTTTATAAACGCCAACGAAATATTCAACGAACCGAGAAAGACAGACCACCTTGAAATGTTTTAAAATCGATCTTCAAACAAGAACTCGTCGAGATTCGTGACTGTTCCTTACTGTGTTGATATCCGTAACTCCGACACTACAACTATCGCCTTTAATTAGACGGGTCTTTTTATAAAAGTAACCAAGGAACATATCTTTTAAGGGTGAGAGATAGTCACCATCTTTAATTTTTGTGTATTGTATTATATATTTTCTTCTGGGTAAATATATGCAACTTTAACCTAACTATAGATAAGAATACGTAATAAGGGAAATTTTAGATTTTATGAAGCTTTGTTTGCCGTTACTGTTGTTACAGATCAAACGGTAGTCAGAAGATTCTTGTTACTTTCTTAACTGCAATTCGATCTGTAACAACAGTAACGGAAAATAAAGATATATGGTGTCTAAAATTCTATCAATATGTATTCTATTTTTTGTTAAGTTAAAGTTCCATGAATGCATACTGTAGTACAGGCAACATAGAGCTTGGTTCTGGATTCCTTTTGAAAAAACGACCGTCGATTTAGAGACATGCATATTTGGTGTAATTTTTTGGTGAGTGAGAGAGAGAGAGATTTTTGGTAAACGCTTAACATTGAAATCTTTAGCTCTGGTGAGGGATGACATGAGGTGAGTATGAAGCAGCGTCGGAATGAATGAGAGGGGGGAACGGGAGATCTCCGAGAAAACCTGCCGACCAGCGGAATTGTCCAGCACGATTCCCACATGCGAAAATCCGGGGACCGACTCCGCCGGGAATCGAACCTGGATCGCCTTAGTGAGAGGACACCACGTCCACTGTTATTTTTTGGTGACAGGTTTGAATTCACTGGCCTGTTCTCACCAGAACACACTCCGTTATAGGTTCCACGTCATAGTATCTTTGTGTGCCCGCTTCACGTGATAGCAGTCATTTTACAATTGAGAAAACCCAGGAGCGACACACAAACTGCCGAACAACAGCAGACGTCTGAAGAGCAAAGAGCACACAGAAAATGGAAATCTAGTCTGCCGTCAGAGAATAACGCAGAACTTGTAAGTTTTTAACCAATTCTTGAAGTCTGCGGATGATAGAAATACAACTGTTATTTAATTCTCAGTGACAAATATTACATCTTCCTAAGTTACTGTCATAAAAAATGGCACGTATTGGCACCTCACAGCAATCGTGGTACAATAACATCATAAGTACTACGTCGCCGAATCGCGCATTCATAGCTACTAGTGATTAGCGGGACAACGAAATGCTGCTTTTTTTTGTCACGATGTTTTAAACACATTTCAAGAACGAAAGTTAGACATTTAAGGATGTTCAAGTTCGATAAAGTCAAAATTTAATTATTTATATGAAATAGTGTTACTTTCGTAGACGATACTTGTGAGTGCAGTTTTTTCTTACGAAACAGTTTTAGCTGGTTTAGTTTTCTCATAACGGTGCGTCAAAGTCAACATTGGCATGTTCTGCTGCCGTGCAAATAGTGAAAACCAATTAACTTACGCACGTGAAATAATTCACAGTGAAATAAAATACTATGGGCTACGTAAAAAAAACATTAGAAAAAATCCAGGGAACTGTTTTTCTATTTTAAAAAAAGCTGAATTTGCAAATTTTTCTCTGTTTTTGCAATTTTTTTTAAAATCAAAATATTAAGTTGTGGTTTTTTAATGTTTTATTGCATTTTTCATAGGATGTAAGTTCACAGTGAATTATTTTGATTAAGTAGGTCTGTTGGTTTTCACTATTTGCATAGCAGTGTAACAAGCAAATTTTGACTTTGACACCCCATTATGAGAAAACTATGAGAGCTAAAATTGTTTCGTGAGAGTAACATATACTCACAAGACGTATAGTCTACAACACTGACAATATTTCATAAAAATATAAAATTATGATTTTATCGCAATTTAACACCGATAAGGCGCCTTTCAAGATAGGATATGTTTGTGTATGTGAGGCAGGAGCGGTAAGAGTTCCGTTGACCGACATATATAATGCATTATCGCCTCTCAGCGCAAGCTAATCAGCTGGCGTGCGCTGCTTTACTATTATCATTTTTCCTATGTGACTTTAAGCGGCGATCAATTTTTTTTATTCGTGGGCAGCATAATTGAAAGTTTAACGCTAGTTTCTATAGTTGCAATTTTAAAATCCGGGTTTATTTTCCCAGATATTGTAGTCTGGAAAAGCTATTTGTGGCGATTTTGAGGGCCTTGAAAATGATGTTTGAAATGAACGTGCCGAATACTTAAAACTATAACGATATAGTTTGAAGTGTGTGTTCTTATCGTACGTATACAAATATAATACACGTTAAATAGTTCTGACAAAATAAAAAGAGTTTTAACTCGCTGCAACGTATTTGAAGCGGAGGCAGGGAAGCCCCTCACAGACAAATCTGCTTGAAAAAAAAAAAGTTGACAACTTCATATGCCATTAAAATGTTATACTGTTATTGACACTGTACATAGTGGATAGTCTCCCTGATATTAGTTGAAGAGATTTTGGATCAAATTGATTCGTTATTAGAGCCAGTGGTTTTGGTGAAACGAATTTTGCAACAATTTGCTTCAATGACTTTCGTGTACAGCTGCAGCTTTGCTTCATGGTTATTGGCAGAATGTAGTACAGAGGCGTCACTCGGTTGACTGCGACATTCAGAGCAAAGTTACTACGATACCACACGCCTGTGATTTGCGGGTAGAAGCCCAAGACGCTGATAGCTAAAAACATCCAATCACTGACTACGAACAAAGCTGCAGGTGTGCACATAGTTAAGACATTGAATCATGTTGTTGCAAAATTATTTTGAACAAAAGTCAATGGCCTCCCTTGGTCACAGACTAAATAGTAATACAGACATGAAATGATGTTACTGCTCATTTGATGAGGGCGAACTTCACCGCTTATTGACTGCCCGAGGCTGTTGATACCAGCTCCGTGTCTGACTCGTGCCTGATACGGGAGGTTTCCTATTGGCCTGGCTGCCTGCTGGCAGGGCAGCCGTCTTATCGCTGGCCAGCGAAGGCATTTTGCTGGCGTGTGTGATTGAGTTTGCCCCCTTATCGGCTATTTCACTTCTGTATTCCTAAATATTCTGTACCTTGGTAGTGCTTACAAAATATTCTTTCCGCACCCCCTCGAATTTCATTTGGCAAATAACAGTATAGAAAAGAATAAAATTGCGAAGCCTATAATCTTACTTTACATCTGCCCGTGGTTGCTGTTGATTGTGCGCATGATCCGGTAGAATAAAAGAACACTACTAATGAACAGTTAACATGCTACAAGTATTTGTTTCAAGCAAAACAATTCTAAATGATAAAGAAGTGTGAATTACCTACATTTCTTCTTTTGAGATTTTTAAATGTTTGTTACAATGGGAGTTTACAATTAGAATTTATTGGTTTGTGGACAAATGCCATTGCTCATGTTTTTCTGATCCAACTTGGTGTTTCGACCAGCTGTGTCTCAGCCTGAAGACGGGAATAGATCGCAATTTCCGAAACGTTGCATTTTTTTTTTCGTTGTTTGTAACACTTGTTGTGTTTTCTATTGTCTTTGTTTGTTGTCCACTGTTCACTGTTTTTTGTCAATTTCCAACAATTTTTTAGTTTGAGAATCTGGTTCTAAAATGGTGTGTGTCATTTGTGTCTGGGTGTTGTGTCGATATTCGACTGAATTCTATCTCTAGAATTCTTTGTTGTCTCACATAAAAAAAAAAAAAAAAAAAAAAAACTGGCAGAATTCCTCTGGAATTGTTTTTATATTTTTTGTGTGTGTTTTGTATCTGTTTTTTTTTTGTTCTTCTTTGTATTTTGGCATTCAACACAAGTTGGATCAGCAAAACATGAGCAATGGCGTGTGTCCACAAACCAATAAATTTCAATATTTCTTCTTTCTTGGATAACGTGACATTCCTACAGCGGTTCAAGAAAGCCAAGTATACACAAGTGAAATTATATAGCGGTGCTTTTGATATTACATTATTATTGGTGAATGGATTTACTTCCAGTCAAGTTCTATACAGTCTGTGTGATCCAATTTTTTTTTGCGGAGGCGACGTATTAGGCCTACTTCAGTGATATATCTTGCGCTGAAAGTAAATACTCGACATTTTGATGTCACAAACTGTTACTAAGAAATGTATTACGCTAGAAAAATATTTGCTAATGAATGATAATTTTCTTATTTTTTAATAATTAATGTGAATAATTTTAATTGAAGACTTTTTCCCTGCCTTTTGAACCTACTCTACTGCGTGATGCTATGGCTTCGAACCTCAGTACCCGAAATATGACAAACTTTCCATTTGTGATTTGTATTTGATACATTTGTCACTAATTGCTAGGGCTAGAAATATTTCGCGAGTTCAACGGCCAACATGCTAGAATCCACTATCCTATGTATACCGAAGCCCTACCATTCAGACAGCAGACAATGAACGAATTGACTGGGCTTGAGTGTACATAGGACATTGGATTCTAGTATGCAGGTCATTGAACTCGCGAATTTTTCCTAGCCCTAATTATAGGTAAAACTACACCTGCCTGCTCTCTGTTGTTAACTTAGTGTACTCGGTGTATAGATCATTCCTAACGGTGTGTAGCCTGCAAAGTGGATTATCACGATATTATGGTATATCACAATACGTGGTCAGTTTACCCTACATAATATAAAGAGCACTCACGGTCTTGACAAGAATTGTTATTCTGCAGAGCATCAAACCTGAGATTTCGGCTCGCTGGTTTGTTTCGGATGATTCAGCGGGTAAAAGCATTTCTGTCGATGTCCAGATGGAACGCGGATGGATGTGTAAGGAATGAGCAGTCGACCACGTGACGTCATTCAGATGGGCACGGAGGGGAGGAGGTGGAGATGCACCTGCGTATACCGGGTCTCCATGTACAGTCTGGCCAACTGAAGTAGCACTTAAGATGCTGTGTCACCTATTTTGTTGACTTTTTTTAATTTTCATATAATAGTTGGAGGGTCTGACGAATCATTGGCAATATCTTTCTTTAGAGAACGTTATAATTTACAATTTGGTGCGTATTGTTAGACTAAATTCGTTAAGGTTGTTCGCAATGAAGTGAAAACTTTTCGAAGACCTTGTGCACAGTAATAATTAAAACAACAATATTTATAGTGAACTTAGATTTTAACTTTTGAATACAGTACTATCTGTACATTTTTTTGTACTTAAGGCCCGTACTACCACCTCCGGATAAAGTTTTGGATAAAACTTGTCTAGTAGATAACCCAGAGTGATTTACGATCTTCTGATATTGCCTATCCGAGAGACTATCCACTGAATAAATTATCAATTAGTTAGACCTGCTGATAGCTTCTTATCCAAAAGAATAGTTGTAAAGAGTAACGAAAATGGTTTCACATAAGTTTGCTGTACTCGAAGTTGAGGTCAAGATTTCAATATTCTAATAATAAAACGTAACGCCATCTTGTTAACAACGATAATGCTATTCATTGAGTGATGCACTCTCATATTTCTTTTATATTCGGAAATTTAATAAAATGTTATTTGGTTATATTTTGTTGCCCATTTTACACAACTGCGATAAGATATGGCAATGTACGATAGATACGAAAATTCTTATAGGCCTACATGTGTGAACCAAGCAAATATTAATTAATATGCATTTTGTGTAGTTTAGTTTACGATTATCAGGCCGATTAAAATAAAGTGTAATCCAAGTTATGGTTAACAATCGGAATGCATGGTGTATTTTGACTAACTAGTAAAGTATACTTACTTAAATATTAAATACGAATTGTATTACAAAAACTATATATTCTGTAATTTAATTTTGTATTAGTGTAACGTTATTTTCATTTGTGCTTCCTGATTTTTAACCATTATTTTTATACGTGCAAAATATTTATTCATCATATCCTACTAGCGTATTTGATACATCAATTTATATATATATATATATATATATATATATATATATATATATATATATATATATATATTAACTAGCAGTCCCCCGCGGCTTTGCTCGCGAGTATTATTCGTAACTGATAATATTTACTTTAATTGAAAAACCTCTTTGTACACAAGATTGGTACTTCAGTCATCAAGTGTTAGAATGTCCAAGCGGCTAGTTGAACTAATTCTGCAGCAGGATAAGTAGCTATAGCTGTCCACGCGAAAAGCAGTCTTA
>PNEQ01074031.1:0-18289 GCA_003012365.1 Medauroidea extradentata
AGGGGAGAGAGAAGAGGACAACACAACCTCCCCGTCTGACTGTCTCTCCACGACTGAATGCCTCCCGCAGTGGTATGGGATTATATACAGGCCAGCGGAGTGGTGGGGAGCATTGCTTCGATGCCCTTCACCATATTTTAACAACATAAAACCCAAATGCAAGAATGACGATTTTCGACGCATGAACCGGCCCCTTAAACATAACGAATAGTTGTAGTACAATAGTAATGTGAGCCGTACGACGTCATGTGATATATCATTATTTATTAATATTAATATTTTCAGTTACTAATGTTAATGGGCTTAAGAGGCCCGCCTCGTTGCCATTAAATCACACTGCAGCGTGTTTGAAGAAAATGTTTTACACAGAAACTAATACACGTGTGTTCACGCCGTTTCTCTACGAAAAGAACACACACTTCAGACGACTGCCCTTAAGTACTTTCAAGACAACACACATATTAGAAATCCCCTTTTAGGGCACGCCAAAATGGGTTAAAACGGGGTTTCAGGCTGCTATAGTGGAAAATATACTAGCCGAATACATGTGAAACCACTTAAGGGTAGTGCATTGGACTTTAGTAAAGTGATTTCGTAAATAAAACAATAGGGTCACCACTTAAAGTCCCATAGGAAATTTGTTTCTTTTTTTTTTCGCGAAGACTGCACGCCTTAAGCGTAGAGGCGACGCACCGTTGTATGGTCCATACGAAGTCGCCCTTAGCACCATACCTCACTCGCACAAACACATGTGCCATGAGGCGGGCCCCTTAACGTCTCGCCGACAGCGAGGCCATTAGAGAGGATGAAACACAAACTTACACAAGGTCAGGCGCTATGAAAGGTTGTCGTGGTGTATGTCAAGGAGCCGTCCCGTTATTATCCTGGAGCTATTTCGAGAAATCATGAAAAACCGAAATCAGGATGGCCGGAGCCAGGGATCGAACCTAGGGTCCTCCCGAATAAGAGTCCACCGTGTTATTGTTGCGCCACCTGAGAATATGTGCATAGCAGTGGGTTGCAGTCAGGAACAAGTTGATAGGAAAATAATATATCAATGATTTTATAGCCCCCCCCCCCCCACGTCCCTTCCTTATGCAGTAGAATGTTGTGAAGGAGACCACTACAGATATGGTGAGATGTGGAACCGAAGCGTCGGTTAATAGCTTGTGACATGCGAGCAGTTATATATGGAGAGATCGTGTGTGTGTGTAACCATATGTAAAAATTTTTTTGGTTAATTTACATGTATTTTATTTTGTAGTTTTCCTGTTTATTTAGAGTTGAATATGAAACAGCTGGTAGGTAAACGAGATACGTATTCATAATAATAATAATACTTTATTAATGGCGCAGTTAAAGCGATGTCGCCTTGTCTTACACTGGACCATACAAATTTCAGTCTACAGTTTACAATTATTCAAAGACATTTCAAACTTAAGTCTAAGGTAATACTAAAATTAAAAAGCAATAATGAATAGCGATGTATCATGAGATAATTAAAACAGAATGATAATTAAATTACAATTTAAAAAGCATAAGAATAAAGACATCGCATGTACTAATACAAACTAGATTAACAGAGTTCAATAGAGAGAGAAAAAAACTGTGTAGTAAAAACAACCCGAACTATGAAACTGGAAATAACATGACAATTTAAGCCAATATCATTACAAATAAGAATAAGTATAAAGTCTATATGTGAGATGAAACACTAAATAATTAATACGCAAGTAACAAAGTAACAAAAAATACATAAATTACAAGATGCAGCGAGGAGCTCTAAGTTAATCATTATAGCTTACAGAAGCTTTGCTAGACTATTAAAAACTAAATAGGATAGCAATAATAATTATAATAACTATAATAATAATAGGCCCTTTTAAATATCGAATATAAATAGGAGAACAATGCAATATTAGCATACATACGTACATTAAAATAAAAAAATAAATTAAAGTGAACATTTGTGATCTCTACTGCAGTTTTGAAAGTAAGAAGTCCCGTACCTTTTTTTTTTTTTTTTAACTTTTGTATTATCTATTTCACACAGATAATGCGGCAGCCCATTCCATAGACGCGATGCAGACACAGTATAAGATTCAGCAAAGAATTTTGTTTTGTGATGTGGAATCAAAAGCTTGTTGCAATTTTTTGATCTGGTATTGACATCGTGCAAGGAATGTAGGTAAGAAAAGCGGTCAGATAGATAGTGTGGTGTACAGGTGTTAAGAATTTTGTGCAGTAACGTTAGAGAGTGAAGAGATGTCTTTCATTAAGTTTCAGCCAGGAGGCTTGGTTGTAGAAATGACTCACATGGTCTCTAGGTTTAAGGTTGTAAACTAGGCGTATACACGTGTTTTGCAAACGCTGTACTATACGCTGTATTATACGGATTTGTTCTTATTTTAGACCTCTTTTAAAACAAAGAAAGTCAACAAAAAAATACCTTCGAAAATTAAAAATAAAAAAGAAAATACGGTAACAAAATTA
Source organism: Medauroidea extradentata (assembly GCA_003012365.1). NCBI lineage: Eukaryota > Metazoa > Arthropoda > Insecta > Phasmatodea > Phasmatidae > Medauroidea > Medauroidea extradentata. Next base: position 2,494 of record PNEQ01074031.1, read on the forward strand.
AGTTATGTCAAACCAGACGCCCGACGAGAAGACCGCGCAGTTCTGTGCCCTGCGCGTTCAGTCGATTGTCAAGTGCTGAGTGAGAGAGAATTCCATTCTTGACACACTACAACTTCTCGTAACATTAATCTCTAAGCTCTGCATTTTTCGTATTATGGCATGGCCTATAGCTTCTTACTATCGCTTGTTACAGATTTTCTCCACCAAATTTTGGTTAGTTGTTGTAGAGCTTTCTTGCCGTAATTTGTGCGGTATTATATTTCGTCTTCTCAACTAGGCTGTTTCCTAAATAAATAAATACACAAATAAATGGCGAAATTGCTGGTGTCCCTGCCCACCCCCCTCCTCATGCCTTGACTACGGGTCTGAGTCCTTGTTAGTCGAGGGTCGCCAGCGGGTAGTCACGGCCGCTCTAACAACGTGGAGCCAATCCCGAGACACGATCTCGACCCCAGAGCCGCGACCCCGGCTGCCACCGCGTGAGTTACGAGTGCGCCGCGCCGGCCGTGCATTTCCGAATGAAGCGGTTATCGGGACTGCCTCGTGACGTACGGCGTTATGAATGGCGCCCACGACTAGGCTCACAAGACGCGATTCCTCTCCTACCTCCCCTTCTTACCCCTCAGCTGGGGTTTAATCACCTGTTCAATACACACATACGCCACCGCTGATTTCTTTTATCTCGGGGCGGCCCACATTACTGTATGGTCTTTAAGACCTCTTTTTTTTTTCAGTACGCTGATAACTATTAACAAATAATACAAAATTCGTGAAAGCACCGGATAAATATTTGCTTATAATTTTTCTGCGCATTTTTATTGCTGCAGCAATATTTTCCACTTCTCAGTGCAGATAATCGTTTTGGTCCAAAAGCGACACGGCGAAAGGTGACTGTTAAGGGGAGTGGAGTTAAGGGTGTTTCAGTGCGGTGAAATAATTATTTTCTATGCTTATCAATTAGTGTTAGTTTTGTAGACGATTCTTGTGAGTGCAGTTTCCTCTCACAAACATTTTTTAGCTCGCATAGTTTTCTCATAATGGTGTGTCAAAGTCAAAATTTGCATGTTGCGCTGCCATGCAAATAATGAAAACCAATTGACTTACTTCAGTGATATAATTCTCAGTGTAATAGCATGATATGGACTACATAATATAACATTTCGGAAACCAGCAACCTAATATTTTGAATTTTTCAAAATACCGCAAAATTACATAACAGAATATGCAAATTCAGCAATTTTTAAAATACAAAAATAGTTAGCTGAAAGTTTTTTTAACGTTTTGTTACATAGGCCATGACATATTCTTCCACTGTGAATTATTTCACTTAAGTAAATCTGTTGGATTTCATTATTTGCAAGGCAGCGCAACATGCAAATTTTGACTTACACACCATTACGAGATAACTACGCAAGCTAAATTTTTTTTTAAAAGGAAATTGTACTCACAAGTACCGTCTACAAAGCTAACAATATTTCATAAAAATATAAAATAATGATTTTATCGCACTTGAACACCCTTAAGGGACGGTTTCCCTGCAAAATTTTAATTGTTTTAATAATTTTTTAATTTGTACGAGACTTTGTTTTATAGGCGTACATTGTGACTATTTTTCTCAGTAACGGAAATTTTCTAGCTTTCATTGATTTTGTAGGGATAGTGGCGAGTAAAATCCAAAATTTGCGTAAAACGGTTTTATACAAGACACATAAACCAACTGAATACAGCAATTAAATAATGCCCTCTGAATAACAGTGTAGCTGACTACGTCTAGACATGAATAAAAATTCTACGTAGAATATTTTTTAATTGCTAAATTTTAAATTAAAAATTATTTTTTTTTAAATACAAAAAAAAAAAATCAATGCCATGTTTTCATACATGTCTAGTTTTAGCCTGTGACACTTTCCTTCAGTATGAATTATTAAATTTTCTTAAGTCAGCTGGTTTTCGTTTTTTGTATAAAACCGTTTTATGCAAATTTTGGCTTTTACTTGGCATTATAGAAAAAATATGGAAGTTAGAAAATTTTCATTACTGTGAAAAATACTCACAATGTACGTCTACAAAACTAACTAATGTATATCTCGTACAAATATAAAAAATATGAAAATAATAAAATTCTTGCGTGAACCCTATCATTGGTATCACAATGTATGCGAGTGTTAATATATAATCTGCAATAACGTACGTCCTAGCTTCGATATTCGACACACTCTTAGGTTCTGTTTTAAATATATATTTATAATACATAATATCAGGAAGAGATGAAGAAAAATCCAGAATCAGGTGATACGGTCTATTATGAGGCCTATGTATGGGACATAATTTTCCGCGTTTGATGCGTGGAGACGGGCTAGCGATAAGAATTGTTCGCGTTCGGTGTTTTACTTTATGAATGTGCTCACTGCAGTCACACTACGGTTGTTTTCGCATTTTTTGTCTCATACTATAATTTCTGGGAAGACGTAATATTGCAATGGCGTTTGTCTACAATAGTACAGTACGTTACGGTTCAGGTTGCCACACTCGACAGTAACAGCTTCGCTTATATTCGCTGCGCGCCATAGTTGCATTCAGTGCGTCCGCTTTACGCTTTTACCATGGATCTTTAAGCGGCGACCTAATAATTTAATTTGAAAAAAATTTTAAGTCAAGTCCAACGCATGTTTCTAGTATTGTGTTTTACGAATCCGGATGTTTTTTTTTGTACTTACAGAAGTCCAGGAAAAAGGCCATTTTAAGCCGTTTTGAGGGGCCCAAAAAACAAATTTATAATATTTTTTACATCATGGAAACATAATTTCACGCGCGTTTTTTTCGTACAAAGTTTTGCGAATAAGTTGAGTTGTTTCGTATATAAAACAAATAAACGCGGCACGCTACAACTCCGTTCATGCGCTACGTACACAATCCTCTGAACAACAAAATAAAATACATTTTTGCTATTTTTTCTAGACAAGGTGGTCTTCAAAAGTGCTTACTTCACCTTGGACAGCCTATAGTTATTTTGTCAAGGGCCGCACGGTCGGGCGGGAGGCGGACGGCGCGGTAAAAAGACGCCTAGTAAGGGGATGACAGCCATCACATATGCCTGAACGCAGCTTGAGAAAGTGAGAAGGTACGTGGTGGGTGAAGGGGACAGGGGAAGAACGACTGGCACAAATGTAGCCGAACAAGTCTCATGTTGGAGCGGTGTTTCCGCCCTTTGTACGCCACCTCGGGCGTTGAGGGTGCTACCTCCCCCAACCTTCAACCATCTGTCAGCTACCTTGCACGTGTTGCCACCTCCTAACCCCCCATCCCCATCTCACCACACACATCTGCTCCCAGCCAGCCGGCAAACCTTTTTGCCTGCCGCTGAAGAAGTAGGATGTTGCAAGCCGTAAGACAGGGGTGACATGATACTGTTGGTCGACTCTTCCTACCGGTAACTTCTGCATTCGCACTCGTGCCAACTCTTCAGTGAAATAATGAAGTTTACGTAAGGCCAGTGTACAATGGAAACATAGCAATAACCTTTAATAACAAAATGTTCGTAAAAAAGTTTTTATCACTATATTATGTGCTTAGTACACAATTTATATACATAAAACTGTAGCAATGGGAATGACGGATTGTTAGTAGACTCGGGTACGCAACGCTGTTGCAGTACAGCCACAATTCTACTCAAAATGAATTTGTGGCAAGATAAACTGCAAATTTCCTACAAATACTGCTGAATACACGTACGGTACTTACTATCATATTTATTCAGCGCAAGAACTTAATTAACAATGATAGTAACAATGATGCTAATATCTTGTAAATAACGATGTTGTCATTTAGCTAGTAACACCAGTTATCAGCATCTTTTGATCTAGACCGGCCAGAATTAGTCGGGAAATTTATTTTATCAACACTGTTCGTAACTAAATTCAACACGTTTTTTAAAATACGTAACTTCAGTTTATGGCTATTATTATCCACAATACGTCAATACAAATGATATTATTATATTTATTTGGAAATACCTACTAAATTTACAAATACAATGTTGAATACATTGCTGGAACTAATGTTACCAACTATTGTCAAGCAGTTTGATAGCTGTTAATAACTTACACACGTTTTTAACGGCGTTATGTCCGGTACACGGCCGTAGAAGAACAGGTCTGGACACTCGCCTGGAAACTTGACACCCTTGTTGTTTGGCTGCAGTTCACCAAGTTACCGAGAATATTGAGTTTTATTGGCGTTTCAGTTAGGGCAGTCGAACTCAAACTCCGCAACTTCCTTTCTACTAAGACAAACAATTTACCGAAACGTATTTTTTTTTATCAATTTATGAAATAGTTCCTTCGCTCACAAATCTAAGAAAAGGCTCCAGCAATCTTTATTTACTTTATAAATTTAACACTGGAAAAAAGTGGGCGGAGTTTGAGTCCGACCGCCCGGATTACAGCGCCAAAAAGTACAACATTCTCGGTAACTTGACGAACTACAGCCAAAGGGGGTCAAGCAAAATACATTGGTAAATAGGCGAGTGTCCAGACCTGTTCTTCTACGACCGTGGTCCGGTATAAACGGGCTAAGGTTAATTTTACTACAGGTTAGGAAGATAATCTCATTTCTAATGAAGAGTTTGACGTGGAATTACTTGCACCTCTAGCTGCGCTGATGTCGGTAAATGGGTAAAATCAGTTTTCATTTTCGACTTGAAATTTTTCGTGATAGTAAAATTATTATTATATTTGCAATTAAAATAAAATAGCTGCAATGATTTTGTTTTACTGTAGAAACTAAAAATAACATTTGGTAATAACTTTGTTGAAAACACGCGTAATTATTTATTCGTAGAGACAGGAAGTTTTCGCGAAAAGAGTTTTGCGTAAACTTGTTTCGGTTCCTTACGTGCACGCCTGCAGTTCTGCTTCTTTGTCAGTGATTGGATGTTTTAACTCTGAGCGTTTTCGGGTTATATCTGCAAATCACAGACGTGTGGCGTCGCAGTTAACCTTGTTCTGGTTTGTGCAGTCGAATGGGAGATGCCTCTGCTCAAATGCGATCTGCCGACTACCATTACGCAGGACTGCAGGTGTGCACGTAAGGCAATGATGCAAAAACCTTTTCGCGAAAACTTTTGGTCCCTAATTCTGTGGCTTGATGCAAGAAAAACCAATGTCAATATATCGTATGTATGTTAAACACAGAATGCCTGATTATTAGAGACATGAACTTTTCGCGAAAAGAAATTTGCCTCACTTTGTGTCAGTGACTTGTGTGCACGTCTGCAGACTTGCTTCACGGTTAGAGATTGGATGTTTTGACATTCGTGTGTCGTGGGGTTTTACACGCAAATCACAGACGTGTGGTGTTACAGTAACCTTATTGTGATTGGTACAGTCAAATGAGAAACGTCACCGTTCAAAGGCACGCTGCCAATATCTATGAAGCAGAACTGCAGACGTGCACATAAGGTACTGGAACAAAGTGGGGCAAAATTCTTTTCGCGAAAAGTTCATGTCTCTACTGATTATCACACATATGGTGTACTGACATTGGTTGTTCTTGCAATAAGCCACAGTATTATTAGTTATATGTCCGGTGTATACGGGTATAGAGTTAATTCTAATACAGGTTAGATCGTTCGGGATAAAGTGAGCACTAAAAATTTAACCTTTGAAAAATATCACTAGCTGTTACTGCATATTATTCAACATTAACTGTAGTTGTCTTACTGCTTGTATGGTTGGCAATGAAATTACGCAATATAGTTCCGTGTATTTTCCTAGTTAAATACACACAATACTGAAATAAAATCAACAAAAATCGACATATTTGTATTATATGTAATTATTAAACTTTTTTTTATCAAACTATATTGGTACCTTCCAACTGAGCAATTTATTTTACACGAACAAACATCAAGTGACGTGTCCAGAGCGGATGGACATTTCCCGACGTTAGCCGCTACGCGCGGAAAAATATGAACTGGCTGAAAGTGGAACCTTAGCAGGGTTTTTTGAGTGCTCACTTTATTCCGAATCGCCTATAAGGAAGATAACCTCTTTTACTTAGTCAAAATAACATTGCTTTTACTACCATCTCTCATTTTATCATATCTCTTGCCGACTCCAACGAAACTAGTGGCAGAAATTTCCCGTTGCCAAATTCGTCCAACATAAATTCGAAAATCTGTAGCGGAATTAACCCTAGGACACCACTAGCACTCCAAGCATTCAACAACAAAAACAAAAAAGTAGGTAATTGATGGTAAGCAGGACGAACACACTAGGTAAAACAAAACTTATGTATTAGTATGTTGGCGTACTTGAAAACCACATGGAAGACATTAGCAAGTTGAAAATTAAAATTGCGTGAGCATATTATACCTTACTTATTCTACGTTGTTTGTAACACGGTGTCATTAAGATGATTCTACGAAATATGTACGTACATTCAAAAGCAAGCGAGAAAGTGTACATTACTAATCTAAGCTGGCTGAAGTGGAAGAGCATTTTCGAAACTGCTTTTTGTAGTTCGGAGACAGATAAAGACTGAATCTTCAAACATACTGACCGACTTCTTTGTATTAAGAAAGAAAAATTTTTGTTTCAGTACATAAGTGCCCGTATTCCTAAGTTATAAGAAATACTTTACCACAGAAAAGTTACTCTGTAAATAATGGGTATAAATAATGATTTATGGCGGGAAAAGTCCATTGTTTGCTGGGCATTTAATCTACTATTGACGTGTCGGGCGTACTGTTTTCATTATTCGTGTGTTCCCATTTGATTGAGCCGATGGTAATTCCGGCATGACGGTGCTGATTGAGCGCAAGTTGTTCGTATGCAAACATTTGAATTGTGTGCAATAATAGTAGTTCAATCATGCTACCCTGTTTTGGAAACTATCTTGATACCAAATTTTTTGCTGTTTTTCTATTTTCTAGTACAAGTTGGACCCGTAAATGGTGATTGGAGATGGTGGTATGTCGCAAAGAATGTTTTCATATCCTTGAAAACATTGCGGTTTCTCGCAACACGTATGATAGGATTATATACGTCTGACACAACGTAGCTGTCTGCAGACCAGTAACAGGTATTACATATTGTAGCAGCGGGATTCTTATTGGCTTAGTCAAATAGGGTAACAGTTTCACGAACAGGGAAAAGCCTGTAATATTTCGATAAACCGAACGTACGTTGGAACCTAGCAAACAGTCAAGTTTTCCCGCGATAAACCATCATTAGAGACAGGAAAAATTCGTGGGTTCACTGACATGTAGGCTAGCCTCCAAGAACATATATGTATTCAAGTAGACATTATCTTCTCAATGGCTGCTCGTTGACGCAGTGATATGGGCCTGCATTTAGTTGCTTCTGTACTATTGGCTAAGCGACTTCAAGCGGATGTCAAATAAATCACGGGACAGTTGCGAAAGTGGCACGAACTTACAGTTGCTGGAATTCTAGCTTGGGGCCAAAAGACAACGCGAATTTTTCAGGTCTCTAACCATATCTCTAACGATGGCTATGTCTTCCACCATTATTTTACACAAGCAATACATTCGACTGTATTTTTAAATAAAGCCGCTAGGAGAATGGAGTTCAAATAGTAATGTAGCAGGAACGAGCCACTTGCTGCGGAGAAGAAGCTTTAATGCCGGAATCACTTAGGCAGGACAGAAGCGACAAAACGGGCGCGACGCGACACTAAAAATTATCGTTATTGTGAACACTAGTATGGCTGCCACGCGATAAATATAAAAAAAATACTACATGTAAAATAGTTAATTGCCACTACATACTAGCCTTTAGTACGACAACCACAGATACAGTATTTCAGATTTCTGCGTTTGTTTGTAATATATTTTAAATACCTGCACAGACATCCTGAAATGTGGAAATAAACGCACAATTACACGTTTGCTTACAGTGGTTATGCTTTTCTGACGTTAATCAACAAAAATGGCTTTTTTTTTTTTTTTTTAATATCTAAACGTAATTTACTACCAACTCACCAGTATCACCAATATTTGGGCGCAAAATGAAATTCCGACTTGACTAATGTCGGTATAATTTTTATTCGGAAGTTATCTAGCGTCCGCCATTTTTGTCGCATTGATGTAACAGAAACCCGAGTGCTGATATATCTTTCGTTTTTCGTATCGCAGTGATCATGTCTCTTCTGCCGTGCATATGTGATTCTGTCATAATGTATAAATGAAAAAAAAAATAGCTTTCGATTTCCAAAAAAAAAAAAAAAAAAAATATGCCCATTATTTTGGAAACTACAAATATGTTTGATGGCTGCAGCGGATAAAACTGCAGTATTACGGAACATCGTAGGCTAAGTTTTTTTTTTTATTTACTAGGTTCCTTCTTTTTTTCTCTCTCTTTTTCCTTTACTGAACACATTTTGATATTCCGCGGTGCATTTCTCAGCAGTACTACTAAAAGCGTCGCAGGTACACATCTCGTCCCTCCATGAAACATTCTGAGGAAAAATAGAGATTGTACGTACGCGAAATCGTTGTTTTCCAAACGTGTTTCATGATTACAATTTCGCTATAGCTGAAGTAAGAATTTAAGTAGTATGGTCTTGAGCATGTACGTCATAAGATTGTGTACGCGAGTATAGGATGCCACAGAATGACCTTCCCGATAAGGGAATCTAATAAACACCACTCAAAGTATGACATGCCTACAAGAGAAAACTTGTTATCCATGAATGGTACACATAATGTAGTTTTACATCAACAAACTTTTAATATCACATCCTCCATCGTTGATAGCATGACGGTGCAGTTCCCGGTAGTTCTCCATTGCTATACCTTAAACTCCAGGTGTACCAACCAACTGTATCCCGTCACAAAATTATGGCCTCCGCAATTCGAATAGCCGAAACAAAGTCTTGCCGAATATGCCCGAAGCCTGGATTCTACTATCTCAAAACTACTACAATAAAAAAAACTGCTGCGTGCTATAATATTATTTATGCAGAACACGTAACTAAATTTATAATAGACGTACGCGTTAATACTGAATACATAATATGGTATTGCGTGCATATTATATGTTTGAAGATCGTCGTGACAACGCCATATGGTCACCAACCTAATTATTCAGAGTAATAGCCATCAATTATAATAAATTATCATAAATTACAGATACAAAAAATAAACCTGTCGTGCGATAATTCATTATTCTCGGCATGATGCCACGATGCCGATGAAACCACTGTCATAACGCCAGCGTGAATGTATAGAATTTAATTTAGAAAAAAAAAAACTGGTATGTATGTATTTTATCTCTGTAGAAAAATCAGGTGTACTTGGACAATCTACGGTACGTTCCCCCCCCCCTCCAACTTTCCATCTAGTAACCATCCTAGCTGCCTGAAGGGAGGGTAGAGCCAGCCCATACAAAATGTGTCGCAAACAAAGAATACTTACGTAACGGATTAAATTTAAAATTTCCATAATATCGGTCGTGACAGGAGAGAACAGCGAGGACTTGCTACCCGGTTGAAATGGAACCAACCGACTTTTTTATTTATTCGCTCACGATAAAAAAATAAGAACGAAGTCTGCGTGGCATCGTACGAACATGTTTTCAGTTTAACACGTAAATGCGTCTCAGAAATATAATTCAGTAAGTGGCCTGAAGTTGGCAGCAACTTAAATTCCACTCCGGCTTCTTTCGACAAAAATAAGAAGTATAGTCGCAACTGTGGTCTTATATGTTCGTTGAGGGCGATAGCTAACTCACAAATTGCTGTCAGTCCTTCCATAACTATCCGCAAAACAACAGAAACTGCTCAACCAGACCGGTCTAACGCACATTTTGTCAGTAAGATTTTACTAACCCAACAAACTCAGTCATTGTGCGTTATATAATTTTGTTCAGTCTAAATAATTTTGTTTCATCAACTACCTATGTGTTTTACAATATGCAAACGCGTGATTGCATGATGTATCAAACTTTTTTGTCTGTGTGTTTAACAGTAATATTTTGTTTATTTTCTTATTGTAGTTTATTCGAGTCTCGTTTTTTACAAGTGGCGAAGTTAATGCCTAATCGCCACTTTGTAAAGTGACAGCGAATCTGTTAATTACTAAGAGTTTTATTCGGGTGAAATTGATACTACCTCTATTATTATATTTTTAACTTTTTCAAATTATTAGGGGAAAAAAGCTGGACTGTAAATTTTCTCATGTGTGAAAACTTTATTTTCAGACAGGTTGCCTAGGATTTCGCATCACACAGAAAGTTAATAAAAAAATACTATTTTATTTTCGAATGGGTTAAAAGAAAAACCAACTCATTAACCAGTTAATACTATGCATTACACATTTCTGCAATTTAATAACACATTTTATACGGATTTGTCTAGGTTTAAAGTTAGAAAATTGCTACAAAACGCAAGATTTATGATTTTTTTTGCCTGACGTCCTGTCGACAATGAGGTCATTAGAGACGGTTGCACATAACGCAAGGACAGGGACTAGGAAAGGAGTCGGCCATGGCTCATGTTAAGGAACCAACCCAGCATTCGCTTGGAACTGCTTCGAGAAACCTTGGAAATCCGAAATCAGAATGGCCGGAGTCGGGGATCGGACCTGGGTCCTTACGAATACCGGTCTAGCGTGCTGCTGTTGTAATCATCTAGCTTGGGTTTTAGGGTTAGTTTACAAAAATTACAGACTGAGGCCCCCACCTACGAGGATGGGGGTTGGTGGGGAGGCGCGTCACAGATTTGACCTACAAATTCTACGTACGTTCCTGACGTACAAGCATACATTGTTTGCTAAGACCACGGGTCCCTGTTTATGCTATTTTAGTATATTTTATATTTTAAATCCTGAAAGGGAGCAGATATTGCAAAACCGAACCGTTACATACAAATGTTGGAAATTGTTTTAATTATGTAGCCTCATTTTATTCTAAACAAAGTTTTTTTTTTATTTTAGCTAGTTATAGACTTAAAGAAAATTTTATTAAGTCGGTAACTAGCCAAAATTATACGAACTTATGTTTCGAATAAATTCGGGCTACATAGTTCAAACAATTTCTAACATATCTGCTCCCTTTCACGATTAAAATAGTAACAACTCGCAAAAACAGCATAAATAGGAACCACTTGTCGTAAGTTAAGAATTTTCGTTTGTTTCTGCGATTTACTAAATTAGCATGTAGTCGTATCTCATCATCATTCCAATTTCTTCCATGTTCCCTCAAAAAACACGTCAGGATACTTGAATAAATTTTTTTGTAATTACGTATTCTGTTGTTTAATAACATTTCAGAAATAATAGGCTACTAACTATAAAACATTAAATCAGATAATTTTCCGGGATTTTTAACGTTTGTTTTATCTGCACACACACAAAAAAAACCTGGGTCGTAAGGGTTGGTACGTCGTTATTTCCGTTTACAACTTGCAGTGTGGCAAGTAGCTAGCACGGCGTATCAAGGAAATCATTAAAGCTTCGTGCATAGAAAAACTATTGCGACCGCAAATAGACATCGAATCGCGATTGCTGTTTGCGTTGCATCTACTTTTCCTGTGTGTTTCTTTGGCGCAGACGAGTAGTTAGCGTATCGTAAAAATTCTTGTGTTATTACGCGGAGTTTTCTATTGGATGGAAGAAATTGTTGGTTCGTATGAGTGCGGTTGTTCATGCAGGCTCTTGTATTATTGTCTGGTCCGTTGTTACGTTGCAACGTCATGCTGATGATGTAGGTACGTGTAATGACAATTACACGTGTGTGCACAGCAAAATATCTACCTCGGAGAGTACCGGGTGATAAACAATTTATCGTTGGGAATGGTGTTTCAGAAAAACGCTTATTTATTGTAGAGTTTATAAATCATTTTTGGATAGTTTTACCAACAAATTAACGTAAATTTTTTTTTCCTATTACAGACTTGCTTGCGGCAATTTTATTTATTTATTTTTTCAAGTATTTATGAAATATTTAAATAAGGAAGACTAGGCCACTTTGGCAGTACTGATAATTTGACACTATTTTGTATAACTTTTGTTTTCAGTTAACAGTGTTATTAATTTTTAGAAACTGTTTCTCATTCTGCCAAAAAAAAAAAAGCAGCTTCTAACGTGTAATAAAAACACGTTTCAGGAGTAAAGCAGCATTAATGAGTGAATAATTTGCTAACTAAATCAACAGTGTCATTATCAGTACTGCCAAATTAACGAAAGACGAAGAGAAACGACGCTATAATTTATATACATTTTGAACTGATGCCCAATTTATGCGAAGGGCAAGCTGCAACTGTATCTTCCAACAAAACACTTAAGACACTCTACAGGTCTGCTGTCGCTCGTTTAGACTTGAAGGACGTTCGCGATGCAGTGAGGACTCGTGAAGACAGCGTTGCCAAGAATAATAATTAGAAAATATATTTTATTATGATCTTAGACGTTAATTTTTCAGTAATTAAAGATTGACTAAGTCTGTGTATTACTTACACTGCTGTGTTTATACAAAAACAAGTAGAGGAAATATGCCAATAGCATAAAACGGAAAATCAGTAACTAGGGCTGTGTTCTGTTTGACCGACTAAGGAAACCTTCCCATGTTTCAAGTCTTTGAAAAGTTCATCTCGCATATGACGTCACAATGCCGCTTTTCGAACTCACAGAAAGGGCACATATGCACCGTAAAATGTCCCCTTCAGCCACTTGCCTTTCTCGAGCCCTAGATCCGAATTTGTAAAATACACTAGCTCTTAATTCATGAAGGAAACAAGGGCGCAAGCCGCAAGAGCAAGTATTAAAGGGCTCATTGTACTGAAATAGAACACAGCCCGATCTTCAAAAGTGCTTGTGTTACCGAGAATAGTCTATACCCATATTCGTAACGCTGTATAAATCCTTGGTTGGACGATCCGTGTGCTCATCGGGGAATGAAGAAATGAGGAAACTCATGGCTGTGCCTGAGAATAGTAATAGACGATACGTGTTCATACCCACGCATGCTATGGCCTTCATACTGCAAACACGGTGTGTTAGTCGTCATCCAGCACGTTACTTAAAATTAGAAACTTGAGAGTGCTTATTCCGTACCTAATTGACTCGGAGTCCATATCGCATTACAAAACACATCCCATACACTTTACTCATCGTGTGTAGCCTGGAATATTCTTTGACCAAGTGCAAAAGAATATAATATAATTGATCATAAAATCCCGTGGGTGAAGGAAAATAACAAACTATTCTCAGACGTAGCGCATTTCTAATTGCTAACACGAATAATTTGCATTAAAAATATCAGGTTATGTTTTAATCAAGGTATAGGCTACTTCCGACAGGCAGATATTAATGTTCGGCGAGTTGTTTGCTGTCAAGGCTTCGAAGCATTCAGTTTCATTAGGTTGTTTGCGTGGGCAGTACGTCTGCTAATTACATGCATGATTAGGATTTTGCGCCGGGCGATTCGCGGAGATAATGAAACTGTACGAACGGCACCGGGCTTCGCGGTTAAAGTGTCTCCATTTTACGTTTTTTATGACTACCCACAAGTCACGACTGTAACGAATGGTTTGCTAAGCAGTAACAAATGTTAGCTCTCTCCGCCAAACACCTCTCCGGCACAGAGCAAGCTTGTTAACTTGAGAAACATTCTCAACTACTCTAAGGACTACCTTAAGACGCTTACTGAAATTTACTGGGCATAATCTTACTGGGTAGTAATGGTCACGTGACTGGATATACTCAGTCGTTGGATGCTTAACGAGCGGTCGTAAATCTGAAGAGTAGTTACTCGGCGGCCATTTAAAAAAAATACGGCAAAATTTGCAGAAGCTGTAATTTCAGTCGCCGATCTGGTTGACATATGTTATTAGACCAGGTTATAACAGTGCAGAATATCCTTTTGTGCTGGTATAATATACATATGTAGCATTAAAATTGCGTACTAGTAATGATAATTTATTCCATACCTGTATTACGTACTCTGGCGACATTTTTTTTGATAAACTGCTCCAGACTTCGTGTTCAACAAAAATACTACGATCTGACGTCGTATTTTCCGTGAACATGCTTTCAAACCGTCTTACTAGATATTTTCTATTATGTACGCATGCGGGAGTCTGTTTGTTTACTTTTTACGCGCGCTTTCCTTCGTATTGTCTGCTGGCTGATCTCTACTCTGCTCTCGAGCACGGTAGATCTACGTGGCTCCGGCGACGGGATCGAGGTGAACAGTTTGAGATCTTGAGGCCCAGTAGATCTTTATCGCATCACGTTTCCGACCGATTTACTCGCTACCGAGTGGATCCGAAGCAGTTTCCGTAAGCGCCTTAAGGAAGCAAGGCTGTCAAATAAGTATAAAAACATGGCGGTCATATTAATTTGGCGATACGTTCGCCTTACCGTGGACGAGTGAACTCACATTCTTCTGGAGGGCAACTACCTCGACTTCCTGTTGAGTCTTTGTCTTTCATAGTCTTCCTGTTAGACTTCGCCTACAAGTGTTAACCGCGAAGACACCAACCGAAACTCCTCCCTCCTTCTCGCCGTGATCACACAGACGTGACATGACGTGGCGGCTCATTTGCTAAGGCGAATTTTGCCTCTTATTGGCTGCCCGAGGCTGTTGGTACCCGCCCCTTGTCTGATTGGTTCCTGCATGTTACGACAGGTTTCCTATTAGCCGGGCTGCCAGCTAGCTAAGCAGCCGCCTTACGCGCGTTCAAGTGGGTAAAATTGTAATTTTATGCTTATATGAAATAGTGTTGGTTTTGTAGACGATACTTGTGAGTGTAGTTTCCTCTAACAAAACAATTTTACCTCCCATAGTTTTCTGATAACGGTGCGTCTTAAGTCAAAATTTGCATGTTCTGCTGCCATGCAAATAGTGAAAACCAATTGACTTACGTTAAGTCAATAATTCACAGTGAAATAATATTGCTATGGTCTACGCAATAAAACATTTAAAAATAAAACCGGGAACTATTTTTAAATTTAAAAAATTTTTGAATTTGCGATCGTTTCTGTACTTCTCCGATTGTTTTCAAAATTCAAACTATTACGTCGTGGGTTTTGTAATGTTTTATTGCATATCTCATGGGATGTAATTTTACGGTGAATTATTTCACGTAAGTAGTCAATTGGTTTTCACTGTTTGCATGGCAGCGTAATAAGCAAATGTTGATTTTGACGCAACGTTCTGAGAAAACTATGACAGCTAAAATTGTTTTGCAAGAGGAAACTGTAGCCTACTCTAAAATAACCGTGTATACATCCATCTCAATTGGAAGATCATGACAATCGACGTGGCCATATTGCTAACGCTGTGCACTTTTCAACGCCACTGGCTTTATTTAATTCATTGTGTCTTACATACAGTATGTCCTGCATACATTGTGTCATACATACAGACGAATAAGGGATAGTCATAGCCGTGGTAAAGCGCGAAGCCCTGGAAACATGATCTTTGTTTGCAGTGTTTCCACATCAAGGGGCGAGGTCTTCCACAAGAGACTCCGTGTATAAGGTACAAGTATTTCTTATTTCTTGGATTCATCTGGCAGCAGTCTAGATTTCTCAGTCCTGTGCACGCACTGGCCACAGACGGTAATCTATTGGTAGAGACATGAACTTTTCGCGAAAAGAAATTTGCCTCACTTTGTGTCAGTGACTTGTGTGCACGTCTGCAGACTTGCTTCACGGTCAGAGATTGGATGTTTTGACATTCGTGTGTCGTGGGGTTTTACACGCAAATCACAGACGTGTGGTGTTACAGTAACCTTATTGTGAATGGTACAGTCAAATGAGAAACGTCAC